>QNGE01003771.1:53842-76006 GCA_008508345.1 Paragonimus westermani | reverse complement strand
CGTATCTATACAAAGTGATCGAGAACGGTGGAGATCTTTCTAATGGACTGACGTGAAAAGTGAAATTTATTACTACCATTCAGAATGACCAATTAACTGAAAACCCTTCGTTAAAGATTTTCATAAAACATCTATCGCTGATTGCCTTAGCAACAACACATCATATATTGAAGGGATGATTTCCACACACTGGGACTATCCTGGTTGGAATTCATGTCCTCAGCTGAGATGAAGATGGTAACCAACAATTGTTCCGTGGTTCTGAACAATGGACCTTTCCCTTTCGAGAATTCCATCATTGGCAGTCCTGCAATGTCGTTTTTGCAGGGACCTAAAGAGTAAACGTCTGTTTTAATTATGATATACTTTCCGATGAGACCAAACTGAAGGTTGTCCTCTTGAAAAGATGGATCTATCAGAAGCCAATTGATAGTCTACGTTCACTCCTCTGACTGTATCCCGTATGTTCAAAGTCATTCGTATGGTAACTAGATTTCTATCTTTCCGATTTGTTCAACCTTCCACGTTGGGCGTTGTGGAATTATTAGGAACTAACTCTCACTAATTGCGTGCGTTAGAGACCAGGACAATTGCCCATCCGCCTATGACTATTCACTTATTAAAACGACGATTACATTCCGGTGTTTAGTAATTGTATGCCAGAATAAGGTCGAAATACAGCATACTGAATTGTGTTGAGGATAGAGCATTTTAGATAAAATAAGAGTGTGTCAATCGCAGTGGCGGAAACAGTAAAAAACAAACCTAGGTGAACGTAGCATACAATAGGTCGAAACAGCAGATGCATTGTATATTAACGTGGAGTTAATAACTCTGAGTATAATTCGAGCGGTGAGTGGAGTACGTGGTCCAATGGAAGCGCATTATATACACGAAACTGCCGTTCGTCCATTGCATCAGTGATACTGTCTGGCCAATGTGTAATCCTCATATGTTGTGGTCTGAACAGCAATGGGGTTTGCCAAATCGCTGCATTAGACCACAGCAGGAAGTAATCAGTCTGGAACAAGCTACCATTGATTTGGGGCGAAGAGCTGAAGCACACACTCAGGACATTCAGCCAAATCTTTAAGCAGTTTGTCTACAAACTCATGCCGGTAGAGTGAAGCTGCATTCAACCTTTCACAATTGCCTCTAGTTGTCTCTCTCTCTCTCTCTCGTAGTGTACTGAGGCGTGGTGAACGTGTCGCAGAAGAAAGTCTGTTCTGCTCGTCACATTCTCATGACTTTTTCCCACCCACGCAGTCACCTTCTTCCTCCAGTTATTTTGCGGCCACTACTGATTGACCTTTCTAAGCCGTACGGCTCAGAACTAGAAGTTATCTCAGCTTCCCCTAGTTTTTTACATTCCGGCTGCTCTTATGAATCAGCTAACTCATGGTGTGTAACTGAGCCAGGTAATCTGTTTCTTTAGCAGTCCGCAATCGCGTAGCGTACTACATGAGAATCGTTTGCATCTGCAGTGAACCGGAACAAAATAACGGGCAAGGGGAGTAATCGTAGCCCATTTGCAACTAATTATCCAAATTTGCGGTCTGTATATCGTGGGCATGATTGCGCGTGTTGTGAAAGTTCGTCGGAGAATTCGAAGAAGCGGGTCACAGTAGTGATGTAGACTATCGTAGAAAGAGGGCTCACTTAAACCGAGACAAGTCTTACTGCATCATCGACTTTCAAAAAAGTGATTTTTCTCCGGAAATTCAGGATAATTTGCCACCTACACTAGTTACTGTGAGGTCGGCTTTCTCGTTTCAGATCGTCAGTTCAAGGGTAATTTGTGGAATCCCCAACATTAATCTGGTTGTTGAACTTACAGATAACACCAAGACTGGGATAAACAACGACTACAATGTGACCGCGCAGTCTTGAACACAAGGTTATCGACTAATAGTTTTTGCATTTCACTCGTTAGGAAAAACGCGAAAGGCCGGATCATTGTTCACAGATGTCTTTATCTGTGAACAACTGGCCGTCGTACTGTAATTTCGGTGAGGTAGTGATAACCGTCTTACTGTTAGACAACGACCGTAGTTCTAAGTTCCCGGTCTGAAAGATAACCGATAACCCATATACTCAGACGGGAATGCAATTTCAATCTGGTGCTCTTTTTGCAGAAGTAAATCAACCCAGTGGAAACTTGCAGTGAGGAATATAAAACGCAAAACTCTGTTTGTTAAGTGAATTTAGCATGTAACTGTGGATAGTACTTCACTATCGCCAATTAGTTACAACTATAGTGATTCCCGACTTTCAAGTGACCAGTTCCTGTAATCATGTGATCATTATACACATAGCTCCATTGTGCGTTATTGTCAAAAACATTATGGAGCTTCTTAATCTGTTGTTATTCACGGCGAAATGAAAATGGTTGTAATATGTAGTTCTATCATAAATAATCGACAAATACAGACATGCTAACCGTTTGTAACTGTCAAATCGTACACTGTGGACGCGATTTGAGTTAACATATACAAAAAATAGAACGACGAATCATGAATGAAATATGCCTGAAATAAATACGCAGTGTGGACACGTGGTCATTTTGCCTGGCACCTGACACGAACCGTATGTAGCCTCTCAAATGAAGTCTGAACTAAATAAGTGTCTCGGGGGAGATATTTTATCAATGTTGACTGCACACATTACAAATGTTTGACTATGGACGAGCTACTCCTCAAACGATAACAACAGAGAATGAAATGCGGATCAGAATACGCGCGAACAAAGTGTGATACACCAACAAAACAAGCATACAATAATCAACCAGAATGCGTAAAGATTAGACACAAGTCCACGTCATGCGAGCTAGTCACGTGACGTGAAATTCGGTCGTAAATGAACCTGGACAAACGATCAAAACCATTCTGCATTGTGTTTACCATAATCAACAGGACAGACACCTTCATGTATGTACTTTATGACCGAACCAATTTAATTCGAAACTTTGTCTGACAAGCTGTAACGTTTCTGGACATAGTACGCTTTTTAGATTCTTGATTTATGTTGCAAAATGCTAACCACCTAACTTTCAAACGCACTGGAGACCGACCATTCTTGACGATCATCTGTGCGTGTTCAAGGGTTAACTAGCTTCTTTGCTTTTTCATTTAGTTTCACGTGGGCAACTAAATTAAGTGTTCGCCCCCAAAAACGGTGTAGCTCAGTTTTCGCAACGATTATCTTACTCAGGGGACATTTACTGAAAAATAACAATCCCCGACTGTTTCGCTGCTCCAGCTGCACATACAGTGATTGAATTTCAGCAGTTTTTATTCTGAAAGTGCGCAGCGATTGGAGACACGAATCGGTGTGATCATCTGTAATGACTGGATCTGTACACAAACAAATCCGCCAGAAAAAATTCCGCTCAGAGTGTTATCCAGACCGGCCTCCAATGGAGTAAGTTCTTGTTGTAAGGAGAAATCAACAGTTTTACTAATTCTCAGTGAACTATAGATGGACCCGTGACCACGGATAGAATAAGAAATTCTTTCAACTTGTCTTCAGTTGCTTTCTGTAATTTTATCCTGGTTAATAAGGACACTTGAAATGAAGCCCCGAAACAGTGAATTCTGAGGCTGGACGCTGTTTCAGAGCAAAAATACGCTTCAGGTCACAGATGAGAATAGACTCTTCAAAAATGCGCCTGCTAGCGAATTCCCGACAACGATTTTCGTTACCATCTTTCTAGCAGGTGTCTGTTTTATTTCAGTGGACAACTGATATATCTACCGTGTATGAAATTGTTGCAAACCCTCATAATAACCTTCACGATGCAAAAGTTTCATAAAATGTTGTACGTACATGTTTTGTTGTAGACAGATCACAAACCGTTGCTTTCAGTGTTCGACTCAAAGAAGAGACTCCCGGCTTATATGACTAATCGTTTGAAAAAATGGGCAACAGTGCTTCTTGTCTTCGAATTCGCGGTACAATACCACTTCACAACCACCTCTAGTCAAGCTGAAGCTTTATCGAGATTCACCGGATCATAGGCACTGAATGATGAGAACACAATAAACACAACGGTCAAAATTAAACCTGATGTACACCCCATCCTCAGCGAGACTGTTTGAGCACTTCCAGTGGAGACAGAGATGATCAAGAAGGCGACCAAACTGGACCCAATTGCGAGGCATGTAATGACGTTTATCTGCACAATTTGGCCACACGCAGACCCCATTGGGGGCTCACAGGAATATTTCTGCTGCCGAGAAGCTGTTGCGGTCGTGAATGGATGCGTCGTGTTTGTCAGCAAAGTATCAGTACCAGAAGCTCTTCAACAACGAGTGCCCAAGCAGTTCCACACCCAAAGATCAATCGAATGAAGTCCTTGGCGTGCAGTTTTGTCTGCTGACCAAGAATGAACAAACAAGTTTAAAAACACTGACAAAATGTATATCGTGTTGCGTGGCTTCAAGGAGCCACGTAAACTATGAAATGCACACTTGGCCAACAGCTCAACCGTCACGTACTGAGCTACCCAATCGAAGAAAAATCAAAACAGGAATTTGAATGGCACTAAGCAATTTCAGTTTATTGAAAAATAGCACATTTAGTGAGGTCGCACCATACTGCTTACACCACTATTCAGTAGCAGAATGCACCGAAATGATTGCGGGATAAATACGGGAGAGATATGGGAAGGATCATTAGTAGGCAGCATCACGTGGAATAGCTTTCATCGCATGACGGAACTGAGACACGGTATCCAAAGAGACTGGAGCATCCTCAAATTAGCGTGGTGTGCAAATGAGTGTTTTTGTTCGTAGTCCAGTTGAGACGTATGAGTCGTGTGATGGTTTTCCCAAATATACCTCTGTGCAGTCCACCTTCTAGATTACAACACAGTATTTACGGCTGCTCTCAAACTACAGGCATTCTCACGTTTTGATTGACCAGTTTGTTGCCCTGTTGTTCCACAACCTTGCATCTAGCATCTCGGTTGTTTCAAACAGGTACGCATTCAACAGCAGTTAATCGCCGATTGTGATTGGTTGGAGCCAGTTGAACCAAAATCACACCTATAGCAGTTTGTGTGCGAACGCTGGCTGAACCTTCTCCAAGAAATCGCTCCAGTTTGAGCTCACCCCATGAACGACCCTGACGAAGGCTCCATATGGATTTTGCCGGACCCCCTAATGGGCAAACGTATCTGGTCATCGTCGATGAGTACACCAGATGGCCAGAAGTTCACAACCTACGACAGCCGAATATGGACAGCACTATACAGAAGCCATCGAAACTCATCAGCTGTTTCGGACTGTCAGAGACCCTGGTCACAGACAACGGTTCTCAATTTACCTCCACCATCCTCGAAAACTACTGTCAACGGCTAGGCATCCAACACATGCGATCTTCCGTTCACCACCCTCAGTCGAACGGACAAGCTGGAAAGTTTTTTGACACCTCGAAGCGAGTATTGTTGAAAGCCAGAGGAGAAGGTCCCCAAGTCATGTTCTTGGACAGTTACCGAACAACCTCAAATCCGAACGTCCCAGACGGCAAGTACCCGGCAGAATGCATGTTCAATCAACCGTGACGTTCTGGGACCAGTACTGTGCGCAGTGTATTTGTTCGCTGTCATGTTGGAAGACATAACGTATGTGTTGTTTTTCTGAAAAGATAACCCGTGCGTCATCCATGTTCTTGACCCACAACAGTAGTACTGACTGATGAGCAACCGTCAACTCCACGTAACGATGATCCTGGAATAAGTCTTCTAACTTGATGCTTGGATGTTTGGTGAAACTGTCATTTCCCGAAAAGATAATATTCCATTAGACATATCTTAACTCTTCAACTGGTGACTTTTATACCTCTTCATAAGCTGGTTAGGTAGGTCAGTCAAGAAGTCCGACCTTAATCTCAAAGAGCACCCAGGAGCATAATTACGAAAACGACATAAAGAAAAAGGAAAGATTGTAAACAACACGCGGGTTGACAAATGAGACGTTGAAATGATGACGGAAAACTGGTTGCTTGATTCTAAATCTTGTGAGGGTTAACGATGAATTTCATCTTCGGACAGGGGATCAGGCGGCGTATATTCAATTAACCAAAAAAATGCTGCTCCAAAGCGTTTTTCTTATGTTAAATTAATCGAAAGCTTATAAAAACTATTTTGTATTTTGTTTCGACATACTTTTGTATACAAAAAGATTTCCAGTTAATGATTGGCCGGGAGATTGCAAAAATACGGTGAGCTTAATGATTTTCTCACCCGTTATGCTGGATTTTACGGTTTATAATAAATAGGTTATTCTTAAAAGTGTCTGTTGGCAGAACACGCAAGTCCAAGAAAAATTCCACATTCGAATCTAGAGGCAACAAAATTTCAGCGTTCCGAAAAGTAGTTCGGCCAATCAAACACACTACTCATCAGTAATACAATCAAACACAGCCAAGCTTGGAACCAAAAGATTCATCTGACGCACTCAAAACCCGGCGCTAGCCTTTAACGGTCGAACTTGTAAGATTAATAACATTCAGTGATCTGGCTCTGAGTCATCACTGGTCCCGACGCAGTAGCGTCTAAGGGGCGATCACCACAGAGTCCCCTTCTCTAGCACAGTCACTCGGTTGTTGGTTTGACTTACTGACTCATCAATTCAAAGTGCGTAGCAAACTAATAGGTCAGTTCTCTGGACTAGGATCACTTCATTTTACATAGCAATCTCATAGCAAGGGAATCAGTAAAATACACACAAGTCGACCTCTCTAGAGTGGCAGTGAACACGCCAGGTAGCTAAACAAGGCGGATCACATTCAGTTTTGCGGTAGACATTTTATGTGCATCAACACCATTCACACACTAAATGAATAGACTGTTTAACCTGTCGCACAAGTTACACCGTGCAGCAAGGTATGGAGCAAAAAACCATCAACGTATCCCATGGTAGTTCATCACTGAGTGTTGAGTTTCAGCATGAATGAGATGTGGGCGAACAGTAGTCAGCATCAAAGGATAACTGTTCACCTAATTTATCCACGATTCGACACGCTAGTGCTTGTGTACTACTGTAAGATATGTGGTCAGAGTGTCAGTCTGTCCGTGTTGTGTGATTGATCGAGTAACAAACAGTAAGCTGACTCAAGTAATAAATGATGGTATAGATGAGTAACGCACATATATTAATCTATCAAAATGCCTGGTAGCAAAGAACGTTTGTAGATGACATTTCCAGCTAGAGTGACTGATTAATGAGTAAACTAGTATCAGTAGAAAGCATGTGTGTAGTTAGAATCGCAGTAAAATGAACATTGTTAATACTGAGAATGAAGCAGATAGCACCTATAACATTGGCAACACCGTGTGGCAGTGATTTTAATGTTCTCAAGTTGCTATCGCTGGTTCAATATAATCTAAGAAAATGTGTTGCAGTGCGTTTGCTACGATAAGCTTTAGAGGCACTGAAATTCACATTACAATTAGAACAGAACGTATGTCATATGAATCAGTTTGTGCTTGTGTCTTTCAAGCACAATCGAGAAAAGACTTGTTGGTGCATGTTATTCAGGTACCGCGGATCATGCAGAGTGCCTTAGAAAAACATAAATTCAATCATGTTATATTGATTCAGAAAACACCGAACCCACTTTTCCTGTCATTTGCATTGCCTAGACCACAGATTTCAATAAATATTACGGTGTACACTGCGTGTTTTTCACATTTCTGCAACTTGCCGTTATAACCTGTAAGCAAGATGCACAGTTAGATTCCGTTCATTGTTCTAGTAGCATCCATCCACTCAAGGCCAACAAAAGGTCATAGTTGAAGCACGACTTCATTACCCAAATTCTGCTGTAGTTTTTTTTATATATATTCCGCTCACTATTATGAAGTCAGTTGAATACTGAAAGCACTGAAAATTACTTTTAAAATAACAATATGGTTAAGTTTACCTACATGAGCAGAATGGACCAATATAACCGAGGGAAAAATTTGCTCGTCACTACAGCTGTTTTAGTCGAGACGACATCTAAAACCCACAGGGTAAGATTTGTAGGGATGACGATACGGTCAAATTGCGATGATGCAATAGTGTGCATATCCAACACTTAGACGACGGACGAGAAAAATGTATTGACCTGTTTGTGTGGCCACCTAAAACTGAAGCTTCTGTCAAGATTACAAGGGGAAGAAAGACAGAATGAAACATTTCTGTCCGGGAGACACCACTTCGAGATATGAAGTATTTTCAACTAGAAACCATATTTGAAGAACCAAACCTTTGAAAATCGTATACGAAATGTGGTTTTCATTCCGTTTATACGGATGGACACAGCTCGTCTCGGATTACCAGATTTGCAGTGGATATGGCCATACGGACTCCAATTGAGTGTAGAAGCTTTGATGTTAACCTCCATGCCGACACTCTACTGGCTGTTTCTTTCGGGTTAGGTCTCACCAGGTAGACAGAATCTGAGTTGGAGGCCAAACCGGCAATCCCTTGAGTAACTAGCCGAATATCCTCTTTATACATACACAGAACGTCTGTGGGAGATACAAACGCGTTTAGTTCTTCTCTTAGAAAGAACCGACACGACATTACTGTTGGAACAAATCCAACCTGCTCACACACTGAATACGAACCATTAAACTACAAAAACTCTGGGTGGGCAATCTTTGCACATAGCCCGGCCATGATAAAATCTTATCTGCACAGCTCACCAATGTACTAGAAACGGTTCGGCAAGGAGCGTCTGTAGTGCCGGTCAGACGAGTACAAACGACCGCGTAAACAGTCTACCATTTCCGGCTAAATCAACACAAGACCCTGTTGTACAGCTCACCCGACAGGGTTGTGCTAATAGTGTACTGGTTTTGGTGTGATCTAAATTTACTTGCAAGTCAGATAGTGTTGGCAGTGTTAATTCCGTCTGCGAAAGGAAATTCGTGATTTCGATCTAAGTGATAAACAGTCAGACGTGACTGTTAAGGCCAGTGACTAGTGATTCCAAAGTATCGAAGGCTTGTAGAGAGACTGTAGTGGACCTAAACACTGTCAAATTACTCGAGCATGAACGCGGAGCCAAAATGTGGTAAAAGCCAAAGTGAAATGACTCACAGTAGTTCGTAAAGATGTGTTAGTTTAGAAATCCACTACACAGAATGAAATATTCGACGGAAACGATCCGCGATGTTACCTTGAAGGGGTTTCTGCTGAGATAGATTATTGGCCCCGTTGGTATTCAAGTCTCCCGAAAACTGTACTCGAGCGACACAGAGAAGACGCACAGCTCACGATCTTGGAAGTAGATTTTGAATTATTGACTATTGAATCAATCGATTAACTCGATTTAAACACGGACTGTACAAGTGAGTTAGATAAAGGCGAGAAGAGCAAACAATAAAAATCATAAAGTACAAAGTGCTGTGCAGAACGCTACAAGACTCAGACGTTTTCGGTCGCGATCAAACTAACTTATTTTACCCTTGAGCACCGGAAAACTGTGTTGTTCCGGAATACTATAAGCGTTCTGATGTAATTAAGTCAAATGAAAGCTTGACGAGCCGTTTTAGCTGCAATATATCAATGAGGAAGGAGATATTTGTGGTTATTGGAATGAGTTTCAAACCCAGTTGCCTGTGTGTAATCATACGTTAATGGTGTAACGTCACCTAGTTTGTTGTGCTTCCTACCTTTTAGTCAGAACCAGTGGTTGATTTCAATAGTGTCTACTTCATGACAGGAGTAAGTAAGTACAACCTCGTAGCCACCTTAAGATGTTCATTGAACCTTTCTGAAACCGAGGTGAAATTAGCACTCTTTAAACTGCTTAGCACGACTCAAGCATCAATTAAAAAATAACGGGCTAAAATTTCAGCTTTTTACAGAATCAGGAGTCTAATTCGATACGTTTTTACAATGTAACAAATTCACACGAGTTTTGGACCTTCAATATTACAGATGACTTCCTCTACGAAGCGTATATTACACTTAATGCAGTGCATCATCAATTTGACTGTAGACAACACTTACAAATCGTTACGAGTCTCAGCAAAAAACGAGCTCGACAAATTACCCCCTACAGAGCCAGTTGTTGTGGCTGCATATAAATAACGGATAAATTCAAACCATCCACCGTTTCTTTTGAGCGCATTCTGACAGTCGCTCAGGAGCAGGAAAATCAACCGAGGACATGTCCCGTGTCAATAATCCTACCAAAAAAGAATCCGAATTGCCTAGGCAGTTCGGTCTACGCTGCCATGTCTGCGGAATCAACAAGGCAAACGTCCTGTCTGAATACCCTTGGTCAAGCGAGATAGGCGAGGGTTGAAAGTAAGGTTAACACTGCCTACGTTATGCGGCACTGTTGTCCAATGAGAACACCCGGAGGCGCAATCTACAGAGCTATACACACCCAACTCTGGTTGGCTGATCACTCAGATGCGCCCACGTATGCAGCACCGAGCGGTTTGTCTTTCGGTAGAAATCGATTTCCCAACGCGGTTTGAATAGGGCCCGCCGCGACTGCTTGGGCCAGTTGCGTATCGGAGGCTTTCTGGTAAGCGGCTAGTTGGTATTCGTGCCCGGTTCGGAGTGGTTATCTGAGGCAGTTCGGAGTTACTTATTCCGCTGATCACGCCCGTAGATGAAGTTGTTTCTTGATGTGACTAACCTGTATGGTCATGCTTAGAGGAGTACAGCTTTCACTTCACTAATACCTTTCATTTCTTCCTGGCAGTTCTACCCCTATCTGGGGATTCTGTATCCAACTGAATTGCCGTTTGCGCTTTTCTTCCAGAACAAAATACGCGCGTTTTTGATTCTCTAAGGATTTATTCGATCAAATTGTGGAGCGTTGTGTATCTGATTTGATTTCAGACAGCTTTTTTAACTATTAATAAGTTCCTCGTCGTGTCTGCCGTCAGTTCACTCGTTCCGTTCCAAACTGACCCACTCAACCTGGCGGTTCGTTTGTGTTCAGTTCGAGATATGATGGAGACCGTTGGCTATAGGCCAAACTGGTTTTCATTTCAATGCTGTTTATCTCGTATAACATTATTTTGGTTGTCCCATAACATGGTTTTACGATATTCTCTGGATTTGAGAAATGGCATTGTTGTGCAACACGGAATTACGCGGTCGATTTTGGCCCCATAAAATATTCAGTTGCACAAGTACGCGAATATATAGTTCGCCTCTTTCACTTTCGTTCTCGAGGCCTATTCACTTTAAGTCAACTTCCTACACAGACGCTCTGTGATTGTAATACGCACGAGCGTCCGCTGTTTGTGTTACGACACCTTGCCAAATACCGGCTACATTCATGCATTGGTGTAATAACAACCGTCGGCTAGAACCAATCAGGTTGAAAACTTATGTAACTATCAGCTTTATTTGAAGCGAGCGTTGACGATAAATTTCATTAGTGATCACGTCGTGCAGGTTTGTTTAAGTATCGTGCGGTTACTTCGACCGACAGTCCCACAAACCAGTTTGATTTTCGTACATTATAGCATAAACCATGGCTCTGCCAGCGCATCTGCAATCAGCCATCGCTAACCTGCCACCGCATGTAAAGGCCTACGTGGAAGAAAAGGCGAAGTTATGTCAACCAGACAATATTTGTGTTTGCGACGGATCGGAAGAGGAATTTAAAAAATACCTATCAGAGTTGGAACATTCCGGTGAGTTTGTTTTTTTCTTAAAATGTTTTTCGTTTCGACGGTCGGCTTGATGTCAAGCAAACATTTGATGGCCGACAACTACTGTTACGTAGTATTAGAAAGTTATATGTTAGTTTAAATTTTTTTCAGTCAATTCGAATTTCAGCTTCATCATCGTCACCATAGCTGTTAATAACGCAATGGTGACTGACACTGATAGATATCAGTACCATGTAGCATTGATAGGAACAAAATCTAGTTTCAGGATCGTGGAAAAGTTAGGAATCAAACCTGTTTCTCTGGAACCACATCTGACATCAGACACCAGTACAGTGTCTCTACCTTAAGTATACACATCTAGGTCTTAGGCGATATTAAGATAACGTTTGTGTTGTGTTCTTAATTGTCTGATTTCATGAGTTTTCCTTAGTTCTTACGCGGTGCATTCAAGCCCCGGCAATGTTCATCTCACTGAAGCCAATTAGCCGATATCCCTTTCACCAGATGGACATAGAGACCACAGTGATTCATTTCTTTCTGCCAAACAATTGGATGAAGGTTTCTTACGGCTGCCAGAAAGTGCATGGCTTGACAAACAACAGATTAGCATTCTCATTATAGTGTCTATCTAACGTTATCTAGACATTATCAAGATGTACACGAGTGAACATGTTCCAGCTCCTAGAAACCCGCCTTCTAGCTAGCTCTTTGTTCACTAGCTTATTTCACCCAGACCGGGCGGGCTGAACGCAAACTTTGATTAATGCGAGGTTTAGCGCGTTTCTTATCTTCAAGTTTTAAGGGTCCATATTTCATAGCCCAAAAATCAACGCTGCACCATGGATGCGACTATCGACATTAATTGGGACTCCATTTTGGAGCTAATGGTGCTTGAAGTTGATAACATCACCATAGCCCCACAGATATGAAGTTCGATTCCATACACGTAATCGAAGATGTCGGTCCAAATTGGTCAATAGTGATGAATTTCATTGCTTGGTCAGAACTACCCTTGGTTCACTTCCAACCCTAGTTGTTTTCATGTTTTTTCATGGGAATTACCGCACCTTGTGACGAACTTTCGTCAACTGCATATGTAATAGAGTATTAGAGTGTTACCAAAGATGCTCAAATTTAACTCCCCTCTGTGGTATCAAACTAATTATTTTTATTTCGATTGACTTAAGCACGGGGCCGTGAGTTTAACCTTTAAACTTGAAAGGGTTTGTCTCATAAAGCTGTGCCAACCATCTGCTAAATTAAAATGACAAAGGGTTGACGCTGTAATGCTACAAAGGTTAAGTCCTAAGACCAAGTACGGGCTCGTAAAGAAACCGTGTGGCCGTATGCTTTACTTAAGGGTTACTGTTCTAAAGTTACGGACAGCCACACCAATTTAGAACTGGGAGAAAATGAGCAACCGCGCGTCAAGGTCTACCTACGTACTTACTGATCAACCTGGCGTTACCCAATTGCCTTGGAACGATGCTCTTCAGTGTAGCATCAACCAGGTGAATGTGAGAATAAACAAAACGTGTCGTCAGAGGTGAAAAACCGGGTTACCTCTGCGTCACTATATCAGATTCTTTTAAGAAACTAGAAGACGTGTTGACAGTTTGCAGTTCATTTTATCTTGTCAGTTGTTTCAGTGACATGTTGGTTCTTTGTCGTTTACCGAACTTGTTTTGTTAAATAAACAGTAGACAAGATGGAATAACCTCACTGACGAAATAAGATCGATTTATTTGTTAACCTTCATGATTCGGTTTCCGTTTTACAAGTTTAGTCGTCTGTTTAGTTGCCGTCGGCTGGACTTGTTATTTCGACGGCCGCCATTTAGAGACGCTACGGGTTTAGTGGGCGTGCCGGGTGTTGACGGTTGACAAGATTATCCGCGACCTGAGTGCAAATAACGGAACAGGATATGAAGGTCGCAAATGTCGTCGTTGTGTTTTGACGAGGTGTCAACGGTCAGATGTCTGAGGTTTGAGTTTACATCTAGGAGTCTACACATATCAAGTATTACCCGTTTCTTCTGCCTTATCATTGGCCCAAGGTCCATTCCTCAGGATTGCATAGTACTTAAGTAAAATTACCACAAGCTGATGTACTGTTGCCGATGGTCATAGCGATGGCGTACTTACTGGTGTGCTGATTATTAATATTACCAGTAAGGGGTCAAGTACTTATGTGGTACCGCAACTGCAGTTTGTTCTTTGTAGTGCAGCTGATTCACGAAGCAAAAGCTACTCAGGATGATTTATCGCGCGTACTTTTGGAATGCAATAGGTTCGAGCAGTCCGGGATACCTTCAGGCTAGAAGACTAGCTCAGCAAGACGGCTGTTTCATTTATGTAAGGTGTTAACTACTAGGTTCAACCTACACGTTTGCGACGCGCCTAAACAACAACACAACGCGTTGGGGAGGAAGGTAAATACAGAACAGCCCTTTGTTCTTGTTGTTAAACTGATTTCTAGTACAAACAAAATTACCTCGAAAACCTTACAATGTTCATATAAGTAGGAATATCTAAAAAAACGTCAGTTATACCCTAGATTGCTTTCTTCATAAACGACAATTCAGTTTTATTAGAGCCAGTGCCCAGTGCGAGTAAACAACTGCATGCGTTGCCGTACTGCAAACAGGACACCAGTGCAACGACTGTGTAATGAAAACACACGTAACTAGAGTTGCTTTCTTGACCAATCATATGAAGTTTCCGGACTTACCCCAGCGTGAGGTTGGGTAGCATATATGAACGGAATTACCTATCAACTTGGTTGCATTCCACAACAGTTATCTTTCGAATTCGCCCTGCTTCTCCAAACCGTGCCACAACCAAACTGCATTGCTTCGATCAACGAGACTTTACCCTACATTATACGTTACAGGTGCCATTAAACGTCTCACAGCCTACGAAAACTGTTGGCTCGCTCGCACCGACCCTGCAGATGTAGCTCGTGTGGAATCGAAGACAGTGATCAGCACTTCAGATCAACGCGCCACCGTGCCCAAAGTCAAAGAAGGTGTCAAAGGTACTTTGGGTATTTGGATGTCACCGACAGATTTGGAAAAAGCGTTCAGTGTGCGCTTTCCTGGTTGTATGAAGGGTGAGTTGCCGGTATTCTTGTTCTAGTACCCGTTTGCTTTCAACACTTAATTCGACACAATGATGTGCTTTATGGGCTTGCGCGAAAATGTTTATCTTAACTCCCATTAACTTATACACCGCAGTATCGTTACAAATACTGACCAAAGTTTTAGTTTCCACAAACTATTGGGTTCTCTTTCAGAAAATACTATTGGTCTGAACTTTCTGTACAGTTTGGAAAAATACTTTATTCATGATAGATTCAATCACTGAGTCATAATCCGTCTCACAAAACTAGCGTTGACATTCTTTCATCGCAACACTTAGTGAATTATCTTCAGTGAAATTTTTGTTCTGTTTCTTATTGTCTTCGTACAAACCTTCATACATCCGGTCCACAGTTCATCAAAATTTAATTGCAACTGCCTCGATTTAGTATCTTCTGTTTGATCATTGAAGGAGCGTACAATACGTCACAATATTTAAAAAAAGTGGCCTCGATACGCAAGATGAGCACACGATTGTTCACCACCAATCATGCACGGCCGTCACTGAATGATCCGTACTATGAACTATAAAGTTTTTCTCCGTGCCGTGGTTCATTTACCTCAGGAGTTTGAGTGCTTTTCAAAAACAGGTGAATGTTAACCGGTGCCACGTCATGTCAGTAGTTGACCGTCGTTAAAATCGGTAGACGGTGAAGTTATCTGCTTTTGCATCATAGCGTTTCATCATCATCATCATCATCAAAACAGCCATGAGCCTGACCAAAAGGTACTGTGGCTCGGGCCGCCGCTCACCTCAACAGTGACGTGGAATATCCTAGAAGGAAAGAGTACTACGAAGGNGCTACCTAAGTATGTAAAACTGTCAACAGTCTCAAGCGGATTACCTGCAATGAAGAAAGTAGGGGTGGAAATGCCCCAGTCTTGAAGCAGCACTTTGCACTTTGAAGGTGCGAAGTGCATTCCATACAGACCAGCCCGCTCACTCACGTTGTTCAGCATGGTCTGCATGTCTTCGGCAGAGGGGCTAAGTAAGACAATGTCGTCCGCATACTCCAGGTCGGTCAATCTAGCACCAGGAAGAAGCTCAACACCAAGCGTTTACTGCCATGAAATGCGAGATCACTCTTGGGATACTGCGAGGCTGACTGAATTTAGTCAGAAGCCGCTTCAGTAACTGGAATCGAACTCACAACTGTGTGACCGGCAATCCGGTGATATTTAGAGCTTCCGCCAGCCCTATAGAACTGTTTCGAGTATATTCACTTCAGATAGTTTGAAATAAATGGGATACCCAAACCTCCCGATTATCTGTTTATCTTATTCTCAACGATGAATGTTCCACACATATACTATAGTAGTGGGTGATTTCAAAATTCTCTGTAAACTCCGATTTAGCTTGTTAGACTACTGTTGTTGATAGCTCCCTCATGGCAGTATTTTACAGTCCAATTGATCGGCTCTCCAGTGAAGTGGAATGATCGGATGGGTTTTGTGTCTTTCGTGAACTAGATGAATAAGTCTCTTTTTCTCCACAAATCTATCAGCATGTTAGGTGGTTGTTGGTTCCTTCCGTTTGAAAGGTTTTGTGATTGTGTTTTATCTTGGATTGCTCCGTGGGCGGTAGGCACCTTACTTCCCAAATTTCCTGTAGCTTCGGGATGTATCTTGCAATACAAATTTAAAGCAGTGTTCTCTTCAAAAAGAAATACCTCTGTGAGAAAGTGTTATTCAATGAAGTCTGATCGATGTGGGTGCGACACAGTGTGTATGACAATTTCGCTTTGTGGGAACCGTCAAACTTGACACTTCTCCATGATTTCTCCACAAGGCTGTTCTTCGTGTACTCTGACCGAAACTCTATCACTGGATGGCTTTCGCTATGTAGTTTATCGTAAGAATTATGCAACTAACACTGTATGATTAAGGATCACAGTGGGATGAAAAGTGAACTCTGCATAACGTCCGAACTAAATGTAGACAGAAAACTGCTCAACGTCTCATCTCACACTAATTGCTGCTGTGCAACAGTGTAATTACATGTGACCTAAGATACTGTCAACCTACCCTAATCTAGACAAACGCCAACTAACGAATATCCGAACCAGGGTGCTGTCGTTTAGCGGAACATAGTTAAAACCATTGCAGAGCTGAGCTCAAGTTAAGGTGAGCTGTATGAGAAAGGTTGCCCTAAAGGCAATGCCATTTGGTTATTTCGAATTTAAGAACCCCAAGATTAGTCGAGCGTGTTTTGCTACTTTCACTTTTCTGGTGGAAGTACCTTATGTCCACATTGAAACTGCCTTATTTGGGTCAGATTTTAAAACCAAATTTTCGGAGTTCACTAGGTACCCACATTTGCGATGGGCCATTCCCGTTAAACGTCGTTCACCTGACGCAAGTATCAACTGATGGGTCTCGGTTTTGTGTTTCAGCGAGATTAGGTTCATAAATCAAGTACAGGTGAGATCCCATCTCATCAGAACAACGATGTGTGTGTGTGCATATTTGTGCACGCCAATGATCGATTTTGTGATCAATATGTAAGCCAGCTGAGTTTGTTTGGGAAGGACCGCGCTGATCTCAAGTCCCCAACATGACTCCCCGCATGACTCTGAGCGTTTGTCTTCACAAAAGACGTGTATTCGCTAAAAAAATTCTTGCTGGGGTGAGGTGAAATTATAGGTGCCATAAAAAGGTGTCTGCGGTTGCATATATGATGTATCCTGTCTAGCACGCTTTGACATCCCATCGTTCCCTTGTTACCAGCTGGTGCATGTAATACGTTTTCATGTTAATTTTTCATAATCTCAAGTTCGGACGTCCGTGTTTCGAAACTGATATGTTGGTTTTCTTGTAACGCAACTGAACATTTCACTTAAAGCTTGGGTCTGTACTTAGATTTCACGGTGCTATCTTCTTGATCACTTCGCTGTGGGTTCGAATTCGATTACCTCGATTACTCCTACTTGGGTTTAGGCAGCTTGATAGCACCCAGTCCACTTTGATTTGTGTTCCACATGACGTCAAACAGATCTTGCTGTAGAAGCTGCAAAATAGGTAACCAACTGACTTCGAACATTTTCGACACCGTGAAACTTTTAATGTCAGTTCCGATCGTCAAGAATGATTTACAATTCAATGTTGGGATTCACTCGAGAAACCCTGCTACCAGCTCTTTTTTGATGGTCTCTGCTTCTGAGGTTAATGATGCACCTAAGTATTTAAAGTTTCACAATAATTCTGTGGTTTTCTGAAAGTCACCCGAATTACTAGCCCAACATGTTTGACAGCATTGCATCAGTGACTGACACTGACTTTTAGTCTAGTTTACGGATTAACGAGTTTGAATGGGACTCAGTTAGCGCCGTCAATACCTACCGAGTCTCGGCTGGTCGGCAAAAATACGTTGTGGCCAGTCAATGATTTGAAGGTGAAAATTGAAGTCTGCCAGCACGGATTGAAGTACCATGGGACATCTTTGACTTCCGCGTTGAAAGCTCCGCGACCCATACGGACTTTGTCTAAGGATGGTGAGGTACGTGGCAGTTAATCGTGTCCAACGGTGAGAATGTTATTTTTGAATATGGTGCGGATAGTCGAACTGTTGCTTGTTCTCTGAAGTTGGAACACGGCAGTTTCAAACAACTTTTCAGTCTCACTTTTGACGAGTGTAAATTATTTTTGTTGTTGTAGGTCGCACCATGTACGTGCTTCCGTTCAGCATGGGGCCTTTGGGTGGACCGATTTCCAAAATCGGAATTCAGTTGACCGATTCACCATATGTCGTGGTCAGTATGCGTATCATGACTCGCATGGGCGCGGATGTGTTGAAAATTCTCCAAAAAGATGACAGCCACTTCATAAAGGCCCTGCATTCAGTTGGTTTGCCGAAACCAGAAGCAAGTAAGTCTTTTCCTGTCCTGTCTGATCGCTTGCTAACACGGTTTGTGAACCAATGTTATCTCGGGTTGCTATCAGCTATTGTTCAGTACGTTCTTGTCTGCCCCAAGGTTTTTCACCGTCTGTTGTTAATCCATTCACTGAAAGCAATTCGTGATAGGAACGGCTCGTCCTCAATAGAAACGTCTATCTCTTAGGAAGAACGTCAGCCTCAACAAAGAAGACATTAGTGTATGGGGAGCATCTGTCTTGGAAAAAGTTGTCGCCATTAGGGATTTGTACGATGTTCTTCAAGTGTGATCATAGTTAAGCGAGTATGCATTGAGCCTTCCATCGCGTTTCCAAAGTGCTATCTCGAATCTCCTTATGAATGCAGCATTATGTGTCTTCAGGGTGAAGAGCGATGAACTAATGAGACTAGTCTATTAACACATGCGAAATACCGATGTTTGTTATGATGGATTCGAATGTAACGTAGAAAGTGGCACAATTACCCACGCACTGCTTAAGAAGGTCAGCAAGTTGTCTCGTTCACAATACGCAAGTACTTTGACTTTGAACACATACGCCTAGGAATTTCGTCTGTTAGGTATCCAACCATCCTTTCTGTTCTCTGTCACTAAAGGATTCAATGGTCGATTTGATCCTTTTTCAAAGTTATACTTCTATCAGGTATTTCTGTATATCCCGTTTGCTTACTACAGATGTTCCCTTCCATGAAGTGCACTTTTCACAAGCTGCAGTTTAGCAGAAACTCCACTAAAAACGACGACACTCATTGTCTTGACCATCCAGCCATTGTACCGGTAAAGCATCAGACGAGTAAAAATATATTGATAACAAAAACAACAATCGGTGGCAAATACCAGGCGTGGCCGCTACTAACGTCACCTCATAGATCCTTGCAAACAATCCTTTGAATTGGAAACAGTTATATCTCGTCAGTAATTTAAACAAAGCGGTTAGAAGACGAATACCGTTGATAATTGGGTTTAAACCTGTGTTTAATGTACAGAAACAGTTATTCGTGAAACATAGGCTACCGCAGACTTAAAATACTGTGAGCGTCATTCGGACCACACAATTGGATGTCCTTGTTTCTTATCCCTTTCTGTGTTCATACTCCCCCGAAATACTCTAGACGTTAAACTGAAGGTTCCTCGTGTTATTGGTTATTTGGTATCGACGGGTCAATAAGAAATGGTACCAGCGTTCGTCTTCTAACTGTTTTATTCAAATTCTTTGAATATCCACGTTGCGTCCATCACGTGGCATCGTTTACGTTCAATGCGCATCAACGCCTCAGCACGACCCGACGTTGTGAAACTACCTGTCACTTGAGAAGCACTGCATATTTTTCAATCGCACGTAGCCGTGAATTGCTTCAATTCAGAGAACGACTGTTGGTGCACGTGGCCTCAATTGGAAAACTTGAGTAGCAATCTGTTCGAACGTTTTGCGACGATAACTCAAGGCAAGGGACTGTCAGCGCCCTCGAGCTTGTGCTACCCATAAAGTGGTCGCTATAAATTTATCGTGATACTGCGGCATTTGAACATACAGGAAACAGGGAGAGAAGTGTAGTCACTAAGTGGAACAGTCACAGTGAAACAAATCACAGTATGAAATAAAGTGTGCTACAAGCAACTCCTTTTGAAGGCAACGTATTGTGGGTGGATCGTTTTGCATCAAGGATGACAGATAGCTTAATCTTTCCAACAACCGCCTGTTCCATCTTTACCAAATCAGTCAGACTGTCACCATAATTTTCTGATCGATTTCTTGCATCTACAGCTAACTTTCCAACCGATTGCTCAATCAATCAGAGCCATGACCGCGCGTAATTGACATCAAGACAAACCGTGTGCGTGTCTCACGTTTAATTTCTTCAGCCTCACACTGAATTAGTGTGCTAGACAACGCGGTGGTGTAGTGCATTGTATGAACTACGTGAGTAAGTACGCAACACCTGTATCGTGGTAACCGTCTGGGAGGAGAGTTTGAAGCAGCACCAATATCCAGTTGCGCATCACGTCCCACTAACAGCACGCATTTTTTAGGGCAATTTGTAAACACCGAAGCGCTACAACAAGCTTCGCTCCACCCACCTCAGGATTTAGTCTGTCACTGTAACACTTACAAACAAAAAACACATCCCGGTTCACCAAACTCCGTGGACACTTCGCAGTTGTGTTGAGGAACCTCACAACACGTTTTAGATCGCTCTCTTAGACGGATGAAATTCAGATATTCAAAATATAACATTGATCAATTTCCTCGGGTGGAGATCTGTTGCTAGTCCGTCAGCACCGTCTGTTGGCAGAACCTCTTCACGAAGAGTGTTCAGCGTAATGCTATAGGTGTCAAATATTTCCAGTCTTCACATATATTGGAACACGGTAACCAATGATACCATTCACCGACGCTCAGAAAATATAAGGAAACACGCAGAGCAAGCGCAAGTCGATGCAACACTCTTGCCACTCACTCACAACATTCACTGATTTATAGTACGCTAGTGACCAGTGCCATTTAAAACACGCTGTCGGCTTCTGGAACTATTTGTGCTCAGTAGCTCTTTGAAGATAACTGTAGAATACTTCTGCAGATCCAGGTCATGCTTTTTACCAAAAGGCTTGCTGATGCGGCATCATAACAACCCGTTTGGTGTTATTTTCTAGGCACTATGCTAAACACTGCACGATAGTTTATAAACTGCATTTTATTCACAGCATCTTATGACATCACTGACGTTACCGTAACATTGGAACACTGGCTAATTTTGGTAAATGTGTCATCAACTTCTGTACTGTTCCGGATGACGTTACCGGATAGGTCTGCAAAGTGATCTCGTGTCTACACGACCGTATTTAAAATATAAAGATGTGGATGCACTTCGGTTGGATTTATCCGAAACGCACAAGTGATAGAAGCCAACTAGAACTTACGTGCACCTCAATCTCTTCCTCTGTAAATAAGAAGGTCGGCGAGAAGAAGAATGTTCAACTGGGGAGGTCGGCAATCACGTGTATGCAAAATCGTGGGAAACGTGAAAATGAAATGTAAACAGAGGTCCAATCACTCGGGCAAGCACAATGTAAGCACATGTAAGTATAAACTAGACAAATGGCTGTCTAGGAGCAATTTTGAATGGCTGAAAACAGTTTTGATCAGCTGAAGAATCAACAATATCCGAGGTATCTGAGGTGTGTGGTTGGTGTCCAGAATGCGTGCATCTTCTCTGCCTGTGACATTATCACAACAAAGATGAGCTATTGGAAATTTAGACTACTGAGACACCGCGCGTTTGTTACCTGCTAGCCCAAAAATCCATTCGATGGTGCACTCCAGAGATGGCGGTTTGCGCTATATATGTTGTAGCGAGAAGGCGTCCAATAAAGCACAATCTTTATTGTCCAAATCGCTAGTCACATGCAACGCACGCTCTCTCGTTTATGAGTCATAATTCCAACCCGCAACACCCCGCGGTTTCCGTTCACACGTCGTGTGCACTTCTAACCGGTTT
>QNGE01003771.1:27582-47215 GCA_008508345.1 Paragonimus westermani | reverse complement strand
CCCCCGCGTTGAGGTATTCGGCCGAGCGTTCGAAAACTCGCACCTCTGACCTGACAATCCACCACAATATGTACATTTCGCACTGGAAATTGGAGGTTGTGAGTGGTCGCATGTAAGATTGGTGAATTGCCTCCTGTGTTTGTGACACAGAAAATTATCCCACTTTAAACACCCCGCCCTAAACAATGGGTAACTTCGTGCTTTAACCCATTTCATTGTCCATCTTTGAACCATCTCATTAATATGAGGTGCCCTTCTCAGCTGTGAGAAAGACTCCAGTGCTTCATTCAAGATATGGACACTAGTGAGTTGGAGACCTCTTAATCGAAGTTGAGAGCACGATTCATTGATCACACGAACGAGTCATTTGAAACGGTTGTCTCGGAGTTTCCACACGTTTGTTTCTAATCGAGTTCATATCTCCAAGATAGGATTCAGTATAGAGCGTATGGTAGGAGTGAATTGATTCACACTAAGATGTATTAAACAAGAGCCTATTTCCGTTATCCCAGTGGCACTCTTGTATTCAACTACTAACCCTTGAGTTTAAGCTGTGCATGTCTTATGTAACTATTTGAGGTACGATTCGTTGTCACTTTTTTTGTTAAGTTCTTGAGGTAGTAAAAAACGTAGTGTGTTGTACCGCCAGGTTATATAAAACAGTAAATCACCAATAAATGAGGGTCTAACTAAAAAGTTTATCGGATTACGAAAGCTGCGATCAATTGGGACTGCCGTTCAGTTTGTATAAAAACTATGGACCATCTGGGACAATAAGGGCGACTGCTTTCGTGCGAGGAAAAAAGGACCCACAACTGGGCATTGATTTCTGCGGGCGTTTAATGTCTTAAGAACATGATTTTTGGACTTGTTCGCAACTGAAATCTCTCTGGTAAAGGTTGTCTATTTTCATGGATGACACGACTTTACGTTGATACTCATTCATATTCGTACTGAGATTCGATTAGCATTATCCCTCTGTTTATGGATGTTAAGGCTGTTCCAGATGACCGACTTATCAGTTATAGGTTTGAAAACCTCGTTGTTCTACTGTTAGTTTTGTTTAATATGCATATTTCCATAGCAGTAGTCTATCAGTGTAGGATGCTGATGTATTGTCGTCAATAACAAATTCTAAATTTTTTCAACTAGTTTATCGTGTTGCTAATAAGTAGTTTGATAGATTTGACCACTTAGAAGAGACGCAATTGTAGAAGATCTGAAATTTGGCTGAACTAGATTCAGAGGCAGACGGCATGACTAAACGTGTTAAGTGCTCTATTAGCTGAGTCACCAAGCCGAACACTCAGAAATTCCACATTTGGAATCAGTTACCCACTTACCCAAATGTGTTATATAGAATCCCTCAAATATTCCAAGAGGTGAGCTGCCCAAGCACCACTTTTTAATCAGTTCACGCTAGGATCCACGAGTCCTGGTATGCCGTCTCTGTCGATGATTCGACTCCAGCTGAAATCCGAATTTTCCGCAACTGAGTATCTTCCAAATTAGTATGTTGTCCAAATCCTGTCAAAATCTACTTTTCTGCATCGTTTTGTTTCCAGGACCGGTTATCAACAACTGGCCTTGTAACCCAGAACTGACATTAATCTCCCACATCCCGGCCAATAACGAGATTTGCAGTTTTGGCAGTGGTTATGGTGGCAACTCATTGTTGGGTAAAAAGTGTTTCGCTCTACGGTTGGGTTGTATTCTGGCCCAACGTGAAGGTTGGCTAGCCGAGCACATGCTTATTCTGGGTCTGAAGACCCCATCTGGCAAGCGACATTATTTGGCAGCTGCTTTCCCAAGTGCATGTGGAAAAACTAACTTGGCTATGTTGCAACCAAGCTTGCCTGGTTACGAGATTACCTGCGTCGGAGATGACATTGCCTGGATGAAATTTGATAAGGAAGGTCGTCTGCGTGCAATCAATCCCGAAGCAGGTTTCTTCGGTGTGGCACCTGGTACAGCCATGGACACCAATCCGAACGCAATGCTCACCATTCAGAAGAACACCATTTTCACCAACACAGCTGAATTGAGTGACGGTCGTTTCTACTGGGAAGGCTTGGAGAATACCGTCGATTTCTCCAAAGTCAAGGTCACAGACTGGACCAACAAACCATGGGAACCAGTAAGTTTGAGGTGATATTTTTAGCAAGGAAAACACGTGTGAATGAATGATGTGGATAACCGGTCTTCTTCATCCCAGTATTTACTCCTGCGGTGTCTCAAGCTTTTAACGCTAAATTGACAACAGAACCTGACTCCGCTTTCAAAGGAGGTGCGCATCTTACAATTCGCCTACCGGTTTCACAGGCACAATTGTGTGTTGCATACAAAGCGTTTATTAGCCACGAACCTTTGTTTGGCTCATCTCTGTTATTTTATCTACTCTCTCAGGGCTGTGGACGACCAGCAGCGCATCCCAACTCGCGATTCTGCACTCCTGCTTCACAGTGCCCAATAATTGATCCGGATTGGGAGAAACCTGAGGGTGTGCCAATCGACGCCATCATCTTCGGTGGACGTCGGCCTGAGGGTGTACCGCTTGTGATAGAATCTTACAGTTGGCGTCACGGTGTGTTCCTTGGAGCCTGCATGCGTTCAGAAGCCACAGCAGCTGCCGAACATAAAGCCAAAGTGGTTATGCATGATCCTTTTGCCATGCGACCGTTCTTCGGCTACAACTTTGGAAAGTATCTAGAGCATTGGTTGAGGTGTGTGCAGTGTGGATTTTAGAAATCAAATGTCTGTCTTATTGTAGATCATTAATTACCTACCACTGTTTGAGTTTTTTAAGTTCAAACATATCTCAACCATGTATTTTATTTAGAGTGCTGCCAAACATTGTATTTTAACTGGTAGTTGTGTTTAGATGTTTGTCTAACGAACGTCTTTCGTGGTTTCACTTATCACATGTTTCAAGGTGATACGCAAGATGATATTCGGATTGCTTGATCGCCTCAGGAGAAGGCGGTAATTGTCGTAATCATCCAAACTGATTATCCCTACGTCTGAATTTGAAATTAAGAAAAGAATTAAGCCTGTTGAATAATGCTTGGATTGCTAATAAGTAGTAGAGGATTTTGGTTGATAACGTGGAACACTGTCCCAGTTCTAGCAAGGATGTGCGCTAATAACAAGAGTGAATCTGGTGTTTCTTGAAAGACTGGCATGTCCACCTGAATGCGACAAATGCAGTCAGATGTGTGTTGCTCACTTTGTAACAGTCAATTTCTGTACCGCCTACCAGTGGTATGTAAGGCTTTGGAGACGTGAACTGAAGTTACGTCTATTGGACTGATGTCAAATCATTGACCATTCATTCATTCATTCATTCTATAACTGGGATCATGGAGCATGATGCCAGATCATTGACCAAACGTAATTGTAAGGATTCCTGTAGCAGTCAACTTGTTTGATTTGGTTGATATGTTGATATGAACAGACCTGTCCTTGTTTCAGATCAAAATTTGGAATGTCCATTAGCTTACCCTTCGTAATCACTCAACTAGGAGAACATAATAACTCCATTTCAGTTTAATTTTCAGGACAGTAAAGAAATCAAAACCGAATAGTACCAGAATCTGTTAGAATTCGCACAGTTGGAATAACGTAGTTTATAGTGCCACCAATGGGGGGCTTTAGGGAGTATGACCTTGCTTGTTGGTCGTTTTTAGTACGCCCCCAGACCCACGCTGTTTTGTTGATACTGGAAAGCACTTGGAGTATGCATAACCTCAATTTACCACAATAGCATAGATGATTTAGGCTTTTTGGTGACACAAGTATGATTTGTCCACTAATGAATGTTTGTCTCGTCATTGCCGTTCATTGGCTGATCTCCATTTGACATTAAATGCTGAGCCTAAAAATTAATGGCTCCACTGCAAATGATCTTGTGCTTCTAGCAAATTTTCACAAATAAACGTTATTATCGTTACCGTAAACACTGAATACAGTTTCTCATCTCGGATAAAACTCGGAATGCAACGTTATACACTAGGCTGAACAACACTCAACAGATTTGTCACACATTTAAGTTCGATGCTTGTGAATTTGCTGTTCCTTAAACATTTATGGTTCTTTTTTTACACAGTTTCGAAAACAAACCGGGTTACAAACTGCCCAGAATTTTCCACGTCAATTGGTTCCGTAAAGATTCGAGCGGGAAATTCATGTGGCCCGGATTTGGAGAGAATTTGCGCGTGCTCGATTGGATTTTAAAACGATGCGATGGTGAAATCCCGGCTGTGGACGGTATTGCTGGTCGTGTCCCACGTCCGGAAGATATCAATTTGAATGGTTTGAACCCCAAACCGGACCTTAAAACTCTGCTGAGCATGCCTGTTGACTTTTGGAAGAAAGAGGTTGAGGAATTGCGTCACTACTTTGAAGAACAATTGCCGGAAGATCTGCCAGATTTAATGAAGGAGGAGCTGAAACAATTGGAACAACGTGTGAACAAAGCCTAATTCCTAGTTATTCCCGTCGCTCATGTTAGCCGTCATTAGAATGATGGAAACGTGCCGATATTGAAAGTCATTTCATCCGACGATTACTTATTATCTGGGCCGACCTGATAATTCGGTGTTGTTATAGTTTCCCGGTCTTTTAAATAAATCAAAATAATTACCGTTTATGTTGTTACGCTTTGCTGAGCTCTGATCATACTATCTTCTTGCTCCAGCTACCTGCTCTCTCGTGTGGGCAAGCTTAAGGGCAAAAAACGTATTACGCCGCTCACCAAAACTGGTCCCTCAAGTCTCATGAAAACCATTTTGACCACAATGCTGTCCTCACAAGTGCAGCTTATATCGTTCCATAATCGATCAGCTCGCAGTAGCTTGACGTTAGAGATAACCGTCTGAGAGCAGTACAGTCGAGATTTGAACGCGGCCGCTGTTGTTTATTTGGGATAACCTGACGGCGTCTAACCCACATATGCCCTTGTTTATCACGTAGTGATGAGCATTTCGCAATGTATAGCCGGACGCTTTAATATCCCTGTTTGGCATCTCTCATCTCTACCCATTTCTCCTGCTACTCTCTGGGTTCTATGATAACTGGTACGGTATGTTAACATTCCAATTTCGATCCTTTATCTAACCCAACCAATTTCAGACGTGTTCGATGGAACAAAAATCTGACGAATGTACCGACCTGGACAGTGTATCTATTCTGAAAACAATAAGTGATAACAACATGAGGAAGTGTATTGCGAAATGTCTACATTTCGCCTAACCTCATCGGTCACTTGACTGTAGCGATTAATTCTGACAGCAAGATACGTCGCGAAGACCGTACAATTGATCAATTAGAAGGTTATGGGTTGGATGATTAACAGGTCAATTACCACTTTTCGTGTATAAGGCGATCCATTGTTTTGCCATATCTGGTTATCCAAGTTTCTGATGTCGTGCAATTGGTAGTTTCCCAGTAAACTTGATTACACTCCATCACATTTTAAATGGTTAATAATTCAACCTGTGCATGCGGACAGATCTGGGAATTAAACCGTTGCTACAGTCAGAATTGGGTCGAATCGGTTAGCTGTTGTCTGTCACAGTCGAGGTGATGTTCAAGCACCGACCCATCGGTCCAGACCACTTCTGGTCAACCTTAGCACAGCTTTTGATTGTTCTCGTCACAACACAGGTGTCTGGTACACATTTAATCATCGTGGTTGCTCATTCCTGTTCAAACTGAGACCTTGCACAGTAACTAACTTTACAGTGTATGGTTTAGTAAGTGGTTGGCTGAAACCAGTCTCCGTAGACAGCGTTTGTTTACTTACTTTCGTGTTTTACTTTCCACGTCGTGGATGTCTAGGTGCAATAGGTGGTTTGACTTTGGCGGGCTGACTGAAAGCTTGTATTCGTGCATGCACGGGTACTCGGAATTCGAACGAACGCCAACTCGACTGCGAGTTAACAGTCGAAGTGGTACAATGCTAAATGACTACACTTTTTTCCTAAACCAAAGAAATGGAAGTCAAGATAAAACCCCCCAGTGTTTGACCGTAAAAGTTGGCGTCCCGACGGTTATCCAGTATGATCGATTTCCTCACTAAACGTGTATCATCAATACCCCAACTGAACTTGTCATCCGGTGTGTTCTCATCGCTTAGGCAAATGTGGTATCATGAAGGAGACCACGTTTCATGCGTACATTTTCCTACAAAACTTACCTGCTCCTGATACATGTGATGGTTCTGATTGATTTTTCTCAAACTTCAAACAATGGAGCATTGTTTAGAAACCGTCATCCAATTCCCCTCAAGACTTTTGTAACGTGCGATCGAAACTAATGGGCGCGCATGGATTGAGTTTGGAGCGACTGCTACATCAAAGTTGTGAAGTAAGACCTTAGATCAAAGAACGGCTAGATAAACAAGAAGGACAAGTGTATTCGAACTACCGCTACGTGTTACGTAATGCATCTTTGAATACAATCTGACTGTCCTGTTTGCATAGTACACGTTGAGCTAAGGTGTCAAGTTAGACTTTGAACTGTTTCCAGCTTCATTGGGATCAATATGAAATACTAGTCTGTTGTTTCACTTCGATTCGACTGTATGACATCCCTTTCGCTTCTTGTGCTAGGTGTGTTTTGGTCTACTAAAACAGTGCTTGACTACTGGGTTTCTTTGACTATCTCCCATAAGCTCAGTTCACACATACTAGAATTGCAGGTTTGTTCCTCTGGAAACTGGACGCTACCTCCTCGTAATATGAGATGGACGAAGCAAATACACAACAAACTGCGAATTACAAAATTAGCGATCACTACATTATGTCCACGCCTAGACTACCTGAAAAGGGTTGTGGTTGATGCTGTACTGTGGACTGTGATGTATATCCTGGTTCCAGAACACCGTATGTCTGAGTAGCCGATCAAAGTCGGATCGGCGTTAGGTGATTTTAGTGACATTGTGACATCGCAGACTGACTGTCTAATTTTGTCGCCGTTAACTTTCCAACTATTTATCCTACTAGTAGCCAAGCATCTGTCCTCACTGCTTTCTGACATAGCTTGTATGTTCGTTGATGAGGTAACGGAACGATTTTAACCCGCAGTGTTTTCGCGTTCACGAACGAGGGCACTGAACGACCAATGTACGACTCATAATTGAAGAAATTGGAACCCATATCCTGAGTTCGAGGGATCACCTGGTTTCCACATGTTACTCATCATATGGCACTGAACAGCCGAACTCAGATACTACTGATTAACATAGTAGAAGATTTTGTTTTGCTCACGTTGCTGTTGAGTATACATTCGTATTAGATAGTGACATGAAAATACACTTGTTGGTGGCTTATTTAATCTGAATAGGGACGGCAGTTGACATTTGACTTCAGGTTTTACACTCAAAGTGGCACTTGCTTCCAAGAGGAAAAAACTAGATTTTTAGTCACCGACCTGGACTGAATGAGAAAGTCGATAGAAAAACGTTGCAATTTTGAGCGGTGCATGGCATTCGATAATTACACGAGATCTCGGCAATTATTAGTAATCTAGGTAGTAATTGACGAGATTCTTCATTTGATTACCGCATTTGAATGGGAACTTAGCAACGCGGATGCGTTTGTTTGTTTCTCTGTTTGTATTTAGGCGATGCAAGATTTGCAGAAATATTGAAGATTTTTGACGAGTTTGTAAATTCTTTCATTGGAACTTTGATTATATGAAAGAGTACCACTTGTTACCGTCATAACAGATTATCTATGAAAGACGATTGTATGGTGTAGACACTGTGTAAACACAGTGAGACGAGGAGTTCAAACAAGAGAAGACTTCATGGTAGACTGGACGCAGAGAATGCGTAAGTGGAATGCACTAAAACTAAGTGTTTTCCGATCAAAGCTTGAATAGTAGGACGCGTGTGTTGTGTTATAGTACTGTCATATTTGGGAGGAGACGTTCTAGAGCTTTCCGTGGCTCCCATGAACCATGTGACGTTAGCTGTGAATGGTTTCAGAGAACCACTCCACATTTGCAGGAGTAGCATGTTATGTGAGTACCAGAGTGCATGGCTTGTTATGACAGCCTTCGGAAGCTGTCATACACAACTTCTCCAAGATGTGTAAACCGGGTATCAGTTATTCAAACAGACTGGCACATATGGTCCCAACTGATTTCAGCATGATAGTAACCATGCCGGCATGGACATTAGTTACTATCAACACTGTTGCCATACCCCTCTCAGACAATTTAACGGGAGAAATGTTAGGAACTGATATATTCACTTGCCTTCGTCAGAGTATTTCTGAAGTGTGATTTCGCTAGTAGCATCATCACTCGAAAAAACTGTGATGTATACAGATAGATAACCAAATTCATTACTTAGTGAGAAACTAAATCAGTCACCAAACATCCATCGTCTGTAATTCTGTATTTGCTTCGGACTAAGGATAGTTGGTGGATTGCTACATAGAACTCAAGAAATAAAATCATTTTCATAGGACTGTACTTTATTGTCCAAAAAGTTGAACTGCAGACACTGCAAAAGCGCAAGTCGGATTTCTAATGAAACATTGATTATAATTTAAGTACACTTTAAAGGATGAAGCATTATTGTAAGTAGGATTTTGAGCGCATCTTCTGTACTATCTCATTAACTTGGCTTTAGCAAAGTTTATTATCCAATCTGGACAGAGAACAATAAAACCCGTAAATGTACACAGAGTGATAAGGCATTTGACAGAATTGAGTGTCTGATTTTAGAACATTCGAAAAAGTGCACATCCAGGCACTTTTTGAAGGTCCGGATCACCGTTAATGACTTTTCACTGCGAATTTGAATAAGTTGAGCCATGCTTGCACCTCGGTCACTTTCCATCTAGACGAGGTCTTAGAGAACTCAGTGTTGGACCACTGGGAACCCGAAATGTGTTACTACTTGTCAGAATCAGTTCGGTTCATAGGTCATGGTAAGGATCCTATGTGGAGAGTGCGTGAGAAAAACAAGCCCAGTTGAACAAGGACCCGAGTATTGAGGCGTTTAGTTCACAACCAGCCTGAATTGTTCCAACATTTGCCTTGCATATTGGCAAATGTCTATCCTTTCATGAAGTGGTTAACTGAACTTAATGGCGAAACGTCAGAAAACTCCTTCTGAAGTGTAAAAGTGCAACAGTCATTGTGAAGCAACAAACCACTATGCCTACTTGTACTTCTGTAGCAAAAATCACCTCTTAAATGGGGCAGGAATTTGGTTGAAAATCCTGGTCGATCACATATTTCATACTACTTCAACAGGTGAAATCTACACCAAACTTTTGGTTCCGTTGTCAAATCATACGTAAAATCCAGGTTGACTGTTATTCACCCTTGGACGCAAACTCCGTATTCAGAAAAATTCCGGCGCGCTCCCCTCATAAGATATTAGAACTAGACTTGAGTTTCGCATTCGTTGAAGAGCACCAGCCATCTATACTTCTTCCACTCTCTGGATCTAAATTATGTCTACCTTTTGATGAAACCATAGTAAATGAACAGTCGCTTTATTGAACTCAAAGTAAGTATAACGCAGTCATTCCAACCAGAATTTCAGCCACAATCATTGATGAGTAGTTCTCAGATTTTTAGACGATATTTTGAGGACGCAACACCAAGCTGTGCTCTTTTGATGAGAACAGGCGATCACACCACCCTACACTACTGCTGAATAGTCAGGCAGTAGCGTGCATTTGGATACTGAAGTGATCAGGGGAAAAATACAAGAGAGATTGGAGTGGAGCATGGTATGGAGTGATTTTCTTTCTATACACGAACTGGGTACTGACAACCGTTACAACCGTAACGTCCTTGGACCGATGTTATATGCAGATGAGTGTTTATTTGTTGTGGTTTTGAAGCACATACCTCATGTGTTGATTATCCAAATAGCCAATCCTTACACCATCCGCGTTCTTGGTTCACAACAATTGGTGCTGTGACCAGGATTGGAGGATGGGGATCCCGTGGCCCCAGCCGTTCGATGATGGGGACATCCGCAACTTTCTGGAGGACTTCAGGAACGTGGTGGAGGAGGTCGGGGGCAATAGCAACCAGGCAAAATGAGGACCCTGTGGATGCTACTCGAGGGGGAGTAAAGGTGGTGCGCTGGGAGGTGCCAAGGGATCTTGCGAAGCTGGAGGAGGTTCTAGTCGCCGAGTTCAGCAGCACCGCCGACTGCCAACAGGCAATACGACGACGTGAGAGCGCCCGGTTTGGTTCGGGAAACAACGCTGTCGTTTGCGCCGTGTCACCGCAGGCGGCGTTGTCAACAGCCGTGCCGCAGTTAGACCAGAATTCAGAACAACGCATGCTGACGAATCTGTTCTTGGATGGGATGCCACCAGTAATCCGGGATCAGCTCAAGATTGTTCTCATCGCATCCTAAATTAAATGAACGTTCCGCTGACTCATTTTTTTGTTTGGGAATGGAACTCTGGTAATAGGTGTAAATGATAAGGTTGTAGAAGGTCGTTAGATGTGGCACGATACTTACTGCCTAACTCACGCTCCCACGCCATGCGCGTGCTCGCGTTCATGATCCGGAGTTCCAGCCCACAACGCAGCGACGGTTTTCACTCCCACCTCGTGTGTACTTCGGTTTCGTTCGTGTGCCTGGCTGACGCTATCTGCCATCGGTTTTCTGCCTGCCATTTTTCGTCTGCTGGTCTGACTTAGTTGAGCAGTTGCACATCCGGTTGCTCGTCGTGTGCCGTCCACTTGTACTGGACTCCTGCACATACCTTGTCGCTGCACTGAGATATTCTACCGAATGTTGGGATATTGCCCCCTGCGGTTTAGCCATCCATCACAGTGGTAAGGCAGTTCACCAAAGGGTATAAATCAGTGGGAGCTCGGAGTGTTGTTTGGCTGAAACTGTGGCGCCAATTCCATTGACTGCACACATGACGGGGCGAATTGTTCGGCGGTGTGCGACAATCATCCGAACATCCAGTAGATTCGCTCTCAAAATAACGGCTCAACAGACAATTTTCAAGTTGACCATCACTCACATTTAATCGCAGCCTTCTCATTCAAATAGACTCTCGAGCTGGCTTCTTTCGAAAATTATTGGTCACGTGCTAACTCGCTTGATTCAAAATCTAGAAACGGGAAGAGACACGGTAACACCGTTTATTGGTAGAGTGGGGCATGAATAGGCCACAGAGGCTCTGAATTTATAGGACGAAACGGTTACCATAGACGACCGACAGACACAAAACGAATCAAATGAAACAGGCATATATAGATGGCAGTTATGATGTCAGAACAAATCACGTTACAGGGGACGCCGGATGGCAACGTAAGAAAACAGTCCAGATAGCTCACAGGCGTTCGACCTTACGGCTGTAATCTGATTAGCTGAGTGGGATCATACCACCGCCCACGACCATACCATCCGAGCTGGGCCGATCGGCCAAAGTAGTGTGGTGTGTCATGGCTGTGTTCGTTAGGATATGCGCCTGCTAACAAACGTTTTCCGGATCTGTGATGGGGTAGTCAATCAACCTTTCGGCATTTCTCCTGACACTTCGGACGATTATGGCGGCGAATTTTCTCGATCATGCTCAATCCGTGGTTGATTTTTGAAATATTATTCTCGTAAGGAAATACGATGTGTTCGCATTAATGGGAAAGCGTGGACCTCAGCTCGGACAAATTGTATTGAACGCACCGAGATCAAAATCAACCTGTGACAACCGGCTGCTGAATGAAATGGTACGCAATTTCCGGGAATTGTTCAAAATGGATCAAGATCCATGTGGCTACTGTGACTGGTTGAACACGAAATCTCTATCGAGCCAAGGCTATTTCGGCCAGTCGGCCCCAGAAGAATTAAAATACACCTGCAGCCAGAAATTGAGCGACAAGTGGAGGACATGTTGAAGGGAGAAACCACAGAGAAACCTGGTAGCCCCCTCAATTCTCTCGTCTCGCTGATGAGGAAGCCCAGTAGGAAATTTCAATTTTGTGTCGACTTCAGGCGGTTCAACGAGATTAAAATGACAATAAGATGGTATCAATCCCAGCGCCCCCACACATTTTTGATAAGCCACAGAACGCCAGGATGTTCATAGCGCCGGACTTGCAGTCCGGATATTGGCAGGTTCCAGTCAAGCAACCGGATCGAAATCAAACAGCATTCACAGTAGGATGAAAGTAGTATCAGCTCAAACGTATGCCGTTTTGACTGTCAGATACCCCACCCTTACGTTTACATGACTGATGATCAAGCTGCTGGACGGATTGAGCAATACTGTTGTCTATAGAGAAGATATCGTCATCTACAGCGTCAATGAGGAAGAACATACGACGCATGTCTCAGCTGTGTCTCAGAAGACTGAACAAGCCCGCCCACGGATCAATAGTTGGAAGTCACAACTGGCGCAATGAATGGTAATACGACTTGGTCACAAGGTGGGTCGAGGTGAGGTCCAACCACTGCCTAAGAAACTGCTGACTGTCGAGACTATTCCGGTACCAACATCACAGAGGACGTTGTGACGGTTCATTGATAGCGTTGGGTTCCACAGCCGGTTCAACGAAAATTTGAATGACTTTGCGAGCTCATTATACGAAACTCTGTAGAGGGATTGTCAGTTTCACTGGTCAGAAGGAGCGAATAAGGCGTTAGCCGGAATCCAACAGTTGCTGGGGAAGGGGTAGTTGACCGTGAAATTACCGGCGACTAGAGAGAANCTGAATAATGCCGGAATTTTGATGCGCCAATTGCGAGATGGAATAAACGTCCCGGTCATACCGGCGGAATTGAGGGCGACAATTGTGAAAGAATGTCATCAGCTGGCTCATACGGGTTGTCATCGAACTTATGAAATGCCGAAACAAAGAGCGTACTGGCCGGGAATGAAGAATGATGTTAACAATTATGTGCGGGCGTGCCAGCAATGTCAGTTAGTGAAGAGCACTAACCACCCCAATGAGTATCCCACACAACCAATTCCGGTCAGTAAGATTGGAGAACTATAGCCGCTGGATGTGATGAGACTCTTTCCGGTCACGAAGTCCAGAAATCAATACACCGTAGTCATGACCGAACACTTCACAAGGTGGATCGAAGCAGTCGCTATACCCGGTCAGCGCACAAGCACGGTGTGCAGGGCGGTGATAGAACACATCGTGGCGGATCACGGAATACCGCGAAGCATGTGGACTGATCAAGGTACCCGCTTCGAAAATGAGGAGTTTCGGAACTGTTTGGAGCGTTTGAGAATCAAGAAAATACGCACAACTCCATACCATCCTCAATCAAACTGATTGACGGAGATAAACAATCGCACAATCAAGAAGTGGTTAGTTGCGAAAGGGGAAGCTGGGAAGAAACATTACTATTAATTCTGTTGGCCCACCGCTGTTCGTCGGAAGGGACAACGAAAAAGTCGTCATTCGAGCTTATGTATTGACGCGTGCCACGCTTGCCAGTCGATCAGTCTATTGGTTTGTGGGGAGACCGACGGATGAGCACTCGTGAATTAGCGGAATCTCGGAGATCTGCCAACCGAAACTTGACAAACGCACAAGAAGATTTCAATGAGTAGTCAGCTACGAGGCTATCGGGTCGAGAACTTGGATCGAAGGTTAAGTAGAGAGATTGATGGCGTCTGGGTTCGATTGGACCCGGATCTAGGAAGTTCCTGGCAAAGTGGTGGGGAGTGTACGTAGCAGTTGGAAGTCATGGCCCAGTGTATCTGCTAACGAATGAGAAAAGTCAATATCGAGATCACGGAAGCCAGCTTTGTAAATGGTACGACACTCTGATCAGAAGAGAATGCATACCAAGGCCGGCACTCAGATTTTTGAGGGAACGAAGAGAACCTGAATGGCCTTTATTGCAACTGTCTTTATGGGCAGAGGAGTGCAGTGAGGATGGGCGATCACACTGCACTACTCAAGCTACTACTCAGTAGTCAAGCGGGTGCATGTATTTGGATATTGAAGCAACCGGAGGATAGAAACGGGATCACTGGATTGGAGTTAGGCATGAAGTGGTCTTTCTCCGTGCACGAACTAGGCACTGACAACCGCTGCAGCCGTGAAGTCCCTGGGTAGATTTTATATGCAGTTGAGAGTGTTTATCTGTTTTGACCTTGAAGCGTGTACCCCATGTGTTGGTTTTCTCAATAAGCTATCCTGGTGCCATCTGCGTTCATGTCGTACAACACCGTTGTCTCCCGGATAATTGTATAACAAGTGGTTCGCAGCTATGTGTTGACCAACCTCATCGAAACTATTCTGCACTAGTGTTGACCATCAATCAGGAATTTCCACGTCTTTTATGTCTTCGACGTTTGTGCAAAATCGGCAGTCCACAAAACCAAAGTGGCTTCAGGCCGTTAGCCACAGGTACTGTCATATGAAGCCTCAAGGACGATGACAGTTCATTCATTTTCGCATGCGAGCAAGTGCGCGTACACGGTTGTGCAGACTAAGTCAGGTGTACCACAACCGGATGCATACTGGATCACCGCATTAAATCATTCGTCGTCGTAAACTTGCTTATACAGTGTCCAGAACTATTCATGTGTGAGCACATGATGGTTTGGTCTCGGAGACAGTTCGTTCAATACTCCGGGTGTACTGTTTAGCATATGAGCGATAATGGACGCAGTCGGGAACACTCCTGATTGTTTACATTTCGTTTATATATGTTATCTTGTAAGATAAAACCGGTGAAGTTCGCATAGAACAGAACGTGGTGACAGTAGGTTGACTGACAGCTGGGCATTTTTTTTATACTACAGCCATCCTACTTTGCTCAATACCTTGGTAACCAGGTTAGCTACACTACGATTACCTGTGTAAAACAGTGTACTGGTTCATTTCGCTTGTTCTGCAGTGTACATCGTTTAGAATTTCAGGTTTGGATAGAGTGGTTTCTACAGCTTGTTGAGCGCCGAAAATCAACCAAACAATTTCTTTTATATAAGACTGATCGCCAATTAATAAACTGTTCAATGTTTGTTAACTGTTTAATGCATTAAGTACAATTTAATGTAAATTTGCTTGTTTTAGGTACTAAACAATGATAACACAATCGGTGTTGAAACAATTCGTATTTGGTTGATTGATGAACAGATGTTCTGGTCAGAATAACCCACTTTCAATTTCGGCCTCTTTACTTCACTCTTACTAGACTATTCAAGCCGGATCATACTGTAGCAACTGAGCAAAGAGATAGCCTGTCCCCATCTATGTTGATGCTAACAGTCATGTCTCAGTGATGTAGGGAACGTGTTTGGTAACCCGGTTCAGTAGACACCTACCATTGTGGGCATTCACACAATGTTGGTCGAGAACCCTCTGCGACTGTGTTTGGATGGCCATACTCAGTGATCAACCACAATGTCCGGACTGAGAGTTGAACTCCGATCTTTATAATCACAACTCTTTTCACTTGGCATGCATGACACGAAGTTGTTGATCATTAGTCTACAATTACGCACGGTGTCATTTTGCCACAGTCACTTGGGTCCTATCCAGGTTGTCCGTCATACCGATAACTCATCTCTAACCACGTTGTTGATGATCTGTTCAAATGTGGAGGAACTGAAGTCGTGGCAACCCTCGGTCAGCACAAACACGGGAACCAGTGACCAAATTCCTTTAGAGATAAGGCCACGTACTACTGATTAACTTCAGTCGGTAAGCAAATTCGTGTCTACCATGGCTCATTTACTGGGCGGGAGTCGTTCAGAAAACTCCGTCTATACTGTGAATCTGCTATCATATGTAACTTCTGTTCAGTTCACAAAACTTAAAATCCGTGACTATTCATTCATAATGCAGAGCGTTGCCCGTTAGGTGTGTTTCAGAGGGTCAACAAACTGGCGTCCCATTTACTCTCACAGTAACCAGTGCGTAGATGTTGAGACACTTTGTTGCGTAGCGTGAGGCTAGTGAATTAACGGACAGAGCTGTTACACTGTACATATCAGATTAAAAGTGAAGCTAACTGTACCCAAGAAGAACGAACTGCTTTGGAATTTGAGGTCGAAAGTGTGTTTTAAGTTTTATTTGGTTTTGCATAACAAAAATGATAGCCACCATGACACCCATACAGGCTGCGGGGTGGTGAGTGTCATTCGTGAAGCGCTTAGGTCACCGCAAGAGCTGTAAATGGATCACTAAAAGGGATGAATCACTTTTTAGGATGAATATGGCTTGGTTCCAGGGAGCTGCGCTTTGCAAGTCTACCGAGGAAACAGAAATTGATGAATGGCAAGAGATTTTAGCTTTCATATAAGTTGAACATCACCCGCAACTGGGCGCAGTCGTCGCACTTTCATCGACTTCACAGTCAGCTCGTTTCGAAAAGAAACACTGGACTCACCTTTCGCTCTTGTTAGACCTCGTCAGTAATGCATATCCTTGCCACAGTCCGGATTAGAACTCCGGCGACGCTTTCATGAGAAACCGTGTTGACCACTGCGTCAGTGACCTCACATTAGGTCGTCGTGAGAACATGCACTACTGACGACCTCTACCGAGAGCGGGATTCGTGTCAAGTGCTTCTTTTCGAAGCGAGCCGACCGGAAATCTATAGGAATGCGGCAGATGCGATCATTTCTGGGTGATGTTCAATTTAAATGGAAACTAAAATCTCCTATTACTCATCCGGAATTTTCAGAAAATATTCGTTACAGTACTATTTTTAACGTTGTGGTGACGCAGGGTGTTGGAAGTGGTTCAGGAGAACCCTATCTCAGTAACCATAGTTACCGGTGTAGTCCCCTGAAAACCGACAATTTTCTGTGTGCGTGAATACTGCGTAAATAACACGGTCATTTACGCAGGGTTTGAGATCAACAATGAAAATGGCTTATCTAGTTCAGCAGGCACGCCACTTTAATAACTAATTCTCCATCATGACTTCTTCGGCTTTAAAGTCGTCAGCAATCACAGTAAGCTCAGTGTATGATAAGACATTGATGGAAAGATTGCTGGCAAAAACATTGCTCTTGTCATCACGGGTTCACACTTCATCGCGGTGTGCTTTAGTCCTGGTTTACAATTTCCGGGTGGCCGCCTATATACAGGTGCGAACTAAGACCTTTAGTTTTAATACAAATCAGGATACTCAACTTAAACTGTATCAGCCGTCACATGATATTGTAAACTACTAGCCTGCGACGATTTTCTGTCTGTAGACCGAATTTTGGTGTGGAACATGAGAAAGGCAAAAGTGAATCGTGTTATTCCGGATGTTGCAGTGGATGATTGTGTTGAAAACTAAGTTTCGTATAAAATTTTTTTTTACAAGGAAACACCCCCATTTGACACATTGGATGGATCAACGTGTTAAAAAGTTTGTCCAGATCAATCGATGACAGCGTCGAAATATTTAGGTCCGATTAACTGGCTTGCAAATTCTCATCATAACCTTTGAACAGAGTGCGTTCACATCAATTTTTTCGTACCTGTTTCGGTGAGGGTTGGTACAGTGATTTATTGACAGTGAGGAACTCTCACTGCTTGCCATCATACATTCACTACTAGAACCGTAAGGCTTGAAAAACTTACCTGGCCACGGGTTTCTGCATTCAAAAGTATGGATGCGACAATCAGATATCAGCTTCAATCGTTCCCCAATCGATGTGTTTTACTCTAAAACCCAACCGATTCCCTTGTCCTGTGTATGTCAATTATATCTTTTCCAAAACCGCTGAACTTCTCATTTGCTCCGCATGATCTACTCTTGGATTCTCAACCTGACGTCAGTTGCCAACGTGAATAGTGTGTGGCATACGTGTGATATTTATTCGATGACTGTTTGCCTGTAGAGTTTCGAAGAAGAATTTATCCGGAGCAATTTCACTCGAAACAACTGTCTCCTTCAGTGGAAGAAGTGTTAATATACTTTGGACAAAACAATATTTTGTCGGATTACGCCGCATTCAATGTGACTCCACAACCCACCTACCCCTTTTTACTATTGACTTGAATTATATTTTAAATAATATCATACTTTCTGTTATACTGAGCGTTTTCAGTTACACCTTGTGGGTGACGCTATTCTAAGTGTTGTCAGTAATAAGTTCACATCAGTTCTGAGTTTAAATTCGATTTCTATTCGATAGGTATTCGTAGTAAACGCGTTCAAGCTAACCATTTGAGCTGAACAGAACTGACAGCCAGTAGCATCAGTCGCATGCAGATAAACTTTTCAGCCAGCCTCATTTGAAACTAGACACTAGACTTGAGTTCAACATTTTTTGGGGCTCATCAATAGCGTATACTTTAGTCACGACCAGTGCACATTCTCCTGAGATAGCTGTAATGACAACTGAGCACTTTAACCTCACATTAGGCCTAAACGAACCACTAAGGCTAAATACTAAACCACATTCACTTTTGAGAGATGCTCAGGCTACTGGAAAGATTTTTAGTGAACCCGGTGGCCTCGAATAACCTGGAAACTACTCATCGCGGAACTATTGACTGGAGTTAGTTGCCCGTAGTAGCGTCTACTGTTGAGACGATCGGGAAACGTAAACACTATTCCAAGTAAAGTTGGTTTGTCGTTCAGACCACTGAAAGAGCCGTCTACATGGCTGGCCCATGAGAACGTGCGTCTACCTCCAAGTTCCAGCCTTGACAAGAATGCACATCGCCAACAATCTTTGGCAAAAGTGAATCTCGAATTGGGTGTTACATTTTGAAGAGGGTTGTTTGGTAACTTTGTGACAGTGCAATATCAACCGGTAACTATGACCGTTATTTAATTTACATCGACCAAATCCTGGATTTCTCATCGATAAACAACCATCTGTCGTCGCAATTTCGAAAAGTGGCTACAAAAGGCTTACGGTGTTCGAGTATCTGAGCCAAAGGATCATTCGATGCACGTCCACCGATTCGCAGTGAAGCTAATTTAAACGTAAAGAATTTCTACCCAGAAGCCACAGTTCAGTAGCTATGAGCACGGCGTTAGAGTCATACAATTGTTTTCGTACAAACAGGAAGGAATGGAGCCATTTGATTATAAATGGTTCGGCATACCGAAATTAATGTTCGTTTCGCGATGCGAGCAGAAGGAAGAGAGTTATCGCTTGATCAATAGCGTGGATTCTCACTAGGTGGCACTTGGCATTTGACTGTGTTGACTCCTTTGGGTTAGTAGTTATTCCACTTAATCGTTGCGCAACTGTTACTTAGATCTGTTGCACGAATAACGTAGAGATACGGTTAATTCAAGCAGACTAGTACTAGCCAGGAATATGGTAAGGACAAACTAGCGATAGGAAACGCGGGCAGCATCAGGAGTTAGGTGGGCTACCGACAAATTGCCCAATCAAGTGTTGTGAATCCTAAAGGCGGACGACACAAAGGTTACCTTATTGGAGTAACCAACACACTACTTAAGCGTCTGAGCACGACTAGAAACGGAAACACTCATTTGCACACCATACTCTTCTGAGGATACTCCAGTCACTCTAGACACCATGTATCAGTTCTGTCGTGTAGCGAAAGCCATTATATGTCATTCTGTCCTCCAACGATCCATCCCGTATCTCTGTCGTATTTATCACGCGATTATCTCGAACCGCGATCATCTCGATCCATGCTGCTACAGAATAGTGGTGTGAGTAGTATGGTGCGACCGTAT
>QNGE01003771.1:6221-24978 GCA_008508345.1 Paragonimus westermani | reverse complement strand
GTATCAGTTCCGTCGTGTAGCGAAAGCCATTATATGTCATTCTGCCCTCCAACGATCCATCCCGTATCTCTGTCGTATTTATCACGCGATTATCTCGAACCGCGATCATCTCGATCCATGCTGCTACAGAATAGTGGTGTGAGTAGTATGGTGCGACCGTATATCCTCACTACACGAGGTCATGTGATCCAATCCAGTCAAACGTAGGGTTTGCGGACATACTGGCCTTCCGTGGTCGGTGATTCATGCGCGCGGGACCGCCGCACATATGTGCACATACGTTGTCTGTGTACGCACTATTGACAAGACATGACAGGACTTTCCGCAGGTGCCCTGGTTCCAAGATGGCGTCCAGTCCCAACAAAATTCAATGCACCTGCCCGCACTTGTATTCACGGATTACCTTGAATGTATTTTCTCGCATCTGTAACTTGGCCGGCTGCGTGGGGACCCGCAATTCTGATTTCGACCACTAGTTTCGCAGCAAGCGTTGCTTACCTAATTGACAAATAACTGCAGTAACTAACGTCAGCTTTAAATTATTGTGGTCTTGAGAGCTGTGTTTCCCAATCCCTCTCGTACGGCCATGGAGTGGTCAGTCCACGTTATGAAGCGATATAGATATCGCCGTGTTTAGTCCAAAGATGGGCGTAGTGGGCGACATCTCTCTGGTAGGTTTAGCACACACCAAACACTTGTTAAAACCAATGATATCCAAGAACTTGGTAAAGACGATTGTCCACGATAACATACGATTGACGGTATCCGTTTCAAATTAGTCTGTCACAGTGACGGAAGTCAGCTGACGTTTGCTTGTAGTTTATACCGCATGTGGCTTGCGCCGCACCATTTGTAGTTCCACTCACACATCACGGATCCAGTATGAACCCAAAAGAACAAGGTCAAGAGGAGTGTGGATAGGAGTCGTTTTGGTTCACTCAGCCAGCAGTGGTTTGCAGGTGTTAGGGTAGTGAGAAATGGAAACTCTCACCTCTCGGAAATAAAAATGGAGAGATTCTAATGGAAATTCAGTATAGGAGTAATTCAGTAGTTCACTATAGGAGTATATATCTTTTCACTGCAGATAGGATGAAACGGTAAAGCAACCATTCAAAGTTGGTTGGAAAGACAAACAAGCGATCATTTAATGCTCCAACAGAGCTGGTGAAATGAAAATGTAGAAGGCCACCACAGTCCATGTTTCTGAAGAACAAGCAGTTTACTTAACAAACGATGGTCGCTGCTAGATATGAACGTTAAGAAAAATGTGACAGGCGTTACTTGCGCTTAAAGTACTCGTCTTCAGTTCCACGACGGTGTACTGTGAGTACACTGATGACCTGTAAACACGAGAGAGCTAGCGCATTCTTGGCCGCACTCATCGCAACGCCATATAGTCATGTCAGCACGACCTATGGTATCTATGGCTTCATTGCATATCTGTCTGATTCAAGGCTCAATAATTCCAAGATCGAAAATCGATATTGCAATACGACATATTTACTTGGATGACCTTCTGGTTTCGAAACATCTGACCATCAGGATTTCGCTTGTTTGCTGCCAGTTGAACGAACAGTCGTTGATTTGGGATTCGTTCGTCATCCTTTCTACGTACACAACGAAGCCAATCAAGTTGATTAAGTATTATTATAGTTCTAATCAAGCCCGTGTTCGTTCATGAAGAAACCTCAATTTTCGAATTCATGTCGAGCCATCAAATATCCAAGGTGTGTCATAGACATCGCAGATGGAGGCGGTTCATATACCATACATCTCACTGATATGGTGTCCGAGCTTTACTTCCGTAAAACAGTGTACATAGTACAGTTAAGCCGTGCACAAGCAGCCGTGTTTTCACCTTCAGACCACAGTTTTTCCAGACACATCCTTCAAGACGTCCGAAAGAAGCACTAGTCTTCGTCGCACCGGGAAAGCGGCCGCCCACAAGGTTTAGACTAAACGACGGTATTTGGTGGAATGGAAGTAGTAGAGAGGTGGGAGGTTCGAATGGTTGTGGAAAAAATAGCGTAGTGTCTAAAATGAACAGTAGACTTCCAAATATAACTTACAAGATAAATATTCCTATGAAGTGTGGACAAGGTAAATTTGCTTACGCGAATCTGTGTGGAACATGGGTTCGTTGTTGCCTACATGAACACAGTGCACCCAGCCATATTGCAGCGATAAGTCACTCAAGAAATCAAGGGCTTTATTGTCTAACTCACATGTTCCCACGCCACTCACGCACTTGCGTTTATAAGTCAGAATTATAGTCCACAACGCAGTGAGGCTTCCATTTAAACATCTTGTACAGGTTTGCCTGATTTTGTGCGGTGACACTTTCTGTCATCGAGTTTCCTTCGCGACTTCTTCCTCCTTGGCTCGATTTCGATGGGTAACGACTCATTCTGTCACCCGTGTTGTCCGTAAACCATCTGCTCTGGTTTTCGATCATATCACGTCAGCGCGTTGAGATATTCTAATGAGTGTTGGAACAATCACGCATCCAACCTCGTCATCCATAACAGTGTACCTCACCAGATCTGCTTTGTGTTCCTAACCAGCTGCGGCAGCTGTACCTTCAAACTATCCCGGGGAGCGTACGTACTCGAAATTTTTAGTAAATCGACATCCGTTCTGTTTAGTGCGTAATGGTGCCGTCATCAGATTCTTCGATTAACTGTTTGTGGAGATTAGTTACCTTTGAACCACTGCAATCATGTGTAAAAAGTTGCAAAGTCAAACATTCACAGTTCTTCCTCTGCAATATATCAGATTGGAGATAGGAACATTCTTATACCGAGTCCATCCAGACCACACCCAGACGATGCTGTCAGTATTGGAATTCAGTTTGCAGTCGTCGTCATAATGCACCATATTTACTTTATTAACACCAGGAAATTCTGGTTATTTCTAACGAGGTGGCATACCTGTTTTTTTTTACCGCAGTAGCTGTTTCTCTGAAAATTGGCATTAGCTCCTCTCATCATCAGTCACCATTAGCCATTCCGAGCCTGTCACTCCACCACAACTGTTTAGACCAGAAGGCAGGCATTTCTGCCACGCTGTGTACCACATAAACCGGTTTACTATTTGTCACTCGGCCAGTTACACCTGCAGTATAAATGAACTGGCTGAGTGACAGCAGACGCTACAGGGGTACGACGAACTTGAATTCTGGTTTCAGGGAACAGAACTGTTTTCGATAAATTCTCATCTTTGTCTGGTACAATTATATACCAAATCAAGTAACAATAAGGGAAGTCATTGATAGGAAATGGTCTACCGTGCCCTGGCAGCCGCGTCACGAAAGGTCAAGTGGAGCATCCTGTCTATAGCCAAGGCGGTCGCAATCCGATTACGTCACCCGGATTTGTGTGTTCACAAACAGTTCGTTCACACCTTGAGTTTGGCGTGGCCAAACACGTACGGCTCACTAGGCCATTCGATCCCGTCCCCATCTCACCCCAATTAACACCGACTTCCTAAAACCGTTTGAGCACAACCGAAACTAAGTCGTGTCTGTGTTATNGTGTCTGTGTTATACCCAATCGCCTTACCCTCGTACCATTTTCTATCAATGACTTCCGTTATTGTTACTTGATGTGATATATAAATGTACCAGACAAAGATGAGAATTTATCGAAAACAGTTCTGTTCGCTGAAACCAAAATTGTTTTGCATGATTTTTACGGGGATTTTCAATTATTTGAAACTGAATTTGTGGTTATTACTCAATGTTGACTGTTTACTCGAGTGACACATTTCCAGTCTGGACCTCTCAACACAATCATCAGTTAACGTCCCGTGTGGTGCACCGATTTGGACCAATCACGATTCGACGAGTACGACCTTGCACAGTGCCCTTTTCCTTGCGATCAGCTAATTTGTTCATTCGTAGTGTAAGCGAGTGGCATTGGTGCGTTGAGGTGGACGCAAAATCATGTCTCATGGCTAATTTTCAATGGCTACCCAGTCAGCTAAGTGAAACCATTAAAAAGTTGACTCGCGTGTGCCTTGCAAAACTGCATACTGTGAGAATGTTGCTTCCAGTGAGGCGATGTCAACAAACAGATGGTACTGACGTGGCGGCCTGAAGTCAGGCTAAAATAGCCCAGTTTTCTTTTTGATGATGCCGGGAAATCTAAGAGATCTTTCCTTCTCATTTTATCGTTTCGGTTTACGTTGGCTTTCCTCATAGCCCCAATGGCTGTGGTTCTTCTAACCTTGGTAAATTGTTGGGAGATAAATTTCATGCAATTGCAACTCTGACACGAATAGCCTCTGCGACGAGCGATTAGTCATTTAAACGGGTGCTCTAAGCCGTGTGTTGTGAAGATACTGCAGTAATTCATTCACTGTTACTGTCGGACTGACTCGGTCGAACCGTAGGGTTCGTGAAAATGTATGTAAAATCAGCCACTGCTAATTTCCCTGCTTGTTCTTTTATTCAGGCGTGGACCTTCGGGTGTGGGGCAGCCATACGAACATCATTTTGACGCAATCCAAACGCTTAAAGGTCAAAAACACTTGGATGAATCGTGCAAACCACGTCTCAGTACCACTGGCTATACGCCAGTCATTTTTAGCATGTACCTGTTGTGTGCCGGCTACATGAAAATCGGAAAACGCGATTTGTTGAATAATTAGTTTTGTTCAATAAGGGTCAGTCAAGCGAGCGATAACGATAGACGAATTCCTACACATGAACCTGTGACACACTAGTAATGCGACTTCTTATATTCGGTCCAGGTCGGTTACCTGATGCCAACCATTCCGACCATTTATCCTGACCCCGAATGTACACATGCACACACGACCTGTGCGGACTGAGCACTGGAAGGCACATTATTCGCATCTCCGTGCAAAAACGTGTTCTGGTCACATTTTTATGAAAGTTAAACAGTTACATGAGTGGTTAAGCAGAATGGATGTTTATTATTTTCGATCCGGTTCCTCTTAATTCATCGGAAACTTTTTTATAGTGGGTAGATGAACTCAGTTGAGTTTGTACACCCGATCAACAGAAAAAATTACCAGCAGCTTTGTAAGATTTGCGCTGTTTGATTGAACGCCAAATGAATGACATTTTAAGTATGCATCTTTTGGTTGTTGTGGTGATCTTTTTTGTTGCAACTTAACCGAATCAAAAAGCGTGGCTAATACGAAAGCGGTAACAACAGCGATGTCTGCATATACCAAATTGTGTAACCAGCTAAAACAGCCTCGCTAACACTGCCGGCCGACATTTCGCGCTGGTCACGTGATCGACACGCCGTTCGGGCTATCGCTATCGACCATCGGCTGTACGGAGTCGCTGTCCATGTCTAGACAACCGTGGAAAACGAACGGTCTGCGTTCCTACAAAACTTTTAGATCTGGATTCCGGACGTGTTTTATGATCACGTTTGAAACCGCGGTACCCAAGTAACAAGCTTTGTGATATAGGAGACCGTCACGTAGGTTGACTGATGTGGATTAGTAGGATTGCGTTAACGCTGACTTTCAGAGAACTAATTTTTTTCAACACTAATTGGGTGCGCCGTCGGTATACCCTTTTTACTGTCATGGTTACTTCAAAATGGTCATACTGAGGTCGATCATTTGACTGCAGTTCGACTGTCACCTAGGTGAGTACCAATCGACCGTGCCCAACGATGCCACAGGCCGGGTATGGGGAATTTGCCAAGTGGACGCACCTGTCGATCGCACGCACAGTCACTGAAACCACGGCGCTCTGATGCTGAAAATTATCCGCAGGTAGTAAACGCTTACGTTGGTAGAACGTTAATAAATGAGTTTGTAATATCGTCTGAGTGGTGGTAGACGGAATATTCTAAAAAGTATTAAATATGCCTATTGTGCTGTGGGAAATATTTTTGTTTCAATGTTTAAGAGATTTCCATCAACGGTACTGAGAAGTCGCGTTAATTTGATAGCTAAATAGGTTGAAGAGGTAGCTGAAGCTTTGTGATCTGGTAAATAGAAGGAGTTAGGAACGAATGATTAATAAACGTGCATAGTGTAAGTTGTAAACCATTGTTCGTGAACTTGTGCGTTCGATATTCCGTGAAATAGGTGCCGACAGTTAGTAAATGCCAGTTTTTATGATCATCCCCACGTGGAACTAGAAACCACTAAAATTGGGGGGCGCCGCGGGTAAGTAGATAAGACTGAAGCTGATGATTTCCAAGCATAATGTGGGCGTAAGTCGGTGTGATCTACTTGCCGTATTTACTGCTCACTGTAATCGGGTGTAAGCTGGTTTGACATGATGGTAACAAAGTAATCGGTAAGTTAATGAAAGCCCCAGTAGGTGGAACTTCATATCCTTGTCAAAAGTTTGAATAACTGAACTTGCTGCTTCCGTGCGAAACATATGTGCATGTATCTCTTATTGTCGTCTTTGGCGACACGCAGTACGCCGTTGTTCTCTATATGATTCGGAATTTGTGGCAGATATTCTGCAACCTTAATGTACGCCAACCCACTTACTTATTACCGAGAGTTTGAACGGATGACGGATATTGCAAATATCCATGGTCGTTGTATATTTGCCATAAACATCCGCAGCACACTGCTTCAACTCAGTGCGTACAAAACACCGTACTCCTTCATGTATCAATCTAAACAACTTCTACACTTGCTGAAGCTCAAAAATTCCCGATCCTCGAAGACATGATGAAGCCCTATAAATAATCCGCCACCTAAAATGGAATGTAGGATGAAATCGACTTCCGTTGCATTAGACCGACAGAATATGTATCAAGGCATATCCCATTAAATTGACATAATGCATCATTTATCAACAAGGGACGGTCACATATTAATCACATGAAGAATTACTTCACAGGAAAGCGCATTTATACCATCACAACACCCACCATTGATAATTTTGATCTTGGCGCCAAGTGAAGAACAAACCGATTAACGGCTGACTGGAACAAAACTTGTTAACTCTCGATCCCCGCTGCCATGGAAACCAAGAATTTCCAAATTCCTCGGCAATACCACTGAAACAGCACCCGATATACACTGATATCACATCTCATTACAGTCAGACGGCAGATTTTACTTCCTGCGGATAAGTTCCATCCATGAAAACGACAGAGTAGCGAACAAGACTTGTTTTCTGTGTTTGATCATCAGACTAATTACAACACAATAAATATTTAAAAAGTGACTAGTGTGAGTACCACAAATTTTGTAAGTTTACTAGTTCGCATTTGTCCCATGTTCTCTCCAGTCGGCAACCCCGTGATCAGGACTTCTCAGTTCTGTTGAAGTTACTGTCTTCATTGAACCAACTCAGTATGGTTTGAATCAGTAGTGGACGTTCGGGGAACAAGTGTGCCATAGTAAGTATAATCCTACTATCTTCAAATACATTATGTGCAGTAAGAGGTTTTGGTGAATAAAAACGAATGTAACTGGATAATAAAGGCAGTCATTCCAAGGGAATAACAGATCATTTCACTTAACTGGAAGAAAATTTTGAATTTTGGTACCGGATTTTGCACTGACCACTGACAAACAACTGAAGCCTGTGAGCAGTCATTGCAAGCTCATAAGCCATGTGCCGAAATGACCTAACGGCTCGTTAACAAATGATCGGCGTCTCTACGAAGATCTACGTCTACACAATTTTGTCGTATTTCGATTCTTGTGTAGCTTGTCAAACACGTCGTTGCTCTTTTGTCTGATGGTGGTGTTATGAAATCGATGGGTGATCTGTAACGCAGAAGCTATCATAAAACAAAGGATAACTTTACACACATTTCTGATTCGTGAATTTGCTGAATGTGCCGTAAAACCTCCATGGTTTATCATAAGGGTCTCGTAAAAAAAGTAGTTTCCTTACACGAGGCAGTGTTCTATTGGGATGACGTCCAACAACAGTTATTGGTACATTATTATGAAAAAAATCTCTTCTCCCTCTTTTCATCCTACATAGAACACATTCCCAAAAACGATAACCAGTTGTTATTTAATTTTATATCAAAACTTAATGTGTGACAGTATGTTTCTAATGCATAGCTGTTGATGTTCGACTAAACGGTGGCCTGTGGTTGTTTAAAAGAATATCTTGTGAATGCAACAATTGACAGAAAGCGTCTCCGTATGATGTTGATCCATCAGCTGTGTTAAAAACACAGCCCACCAGTGAATGCTCTCCCACTGTTGTAATCTAGAACTATCTCTGGTAAAAAGATTAGGTGCCAAACTACAGACTGTAAAAATGAAGGGAATTTTAATTGTCTTGAATGAGAAAAATTAGCATCCGTGTTCTGTCGTTGTTTATTGCGGCTAAATGTTCGGGTACTACTCTGACAGCTTCGCGATTACCTTTGAATTGGTAATTATTTTGTGATAAATGTGATTAAACACAAAGATATTAGTAAGTAAATGAGGAGAGTAAGTTTATAGCTCTGTTGGTCATTTTTCCGTGGTGTATTTTTCAATGCAATCCGAAATATACACGGGAGTGCAAGGATGCCCCCCTATAACCGACAGTCGACTAATCACCATTCAGTCATCTTCACAATCATTTTCTTAAGGTAGCAGAAACAGTAATATGAATCTTGGCTAAGCGGTTGGCAGCATCCAATGCGCACTAGCTGTCACAGTGACCGAAGCCAAAGGACGCTTGCGCTTAACCATCACCGCGAATGGCTTGCACTGAACCACTTGCGGTTCCACACACACCACATTTCCGTGCTAGCCAATCATTGGCCGGCCGGACACAAAAGCCTTACTCACACACCTACCGGTCTTATTCCTTCTGGTTTACACCATGTACATTCACATATATATGCGCACACATGTGTGAAATATGCAGCCTAATGCAACATCAATGCCACGACATCATTTGAGTAAATTGTCTGGGCTGCAAAATACACCACAGGTCACTGGAGGGCATAGTCTGCACTTGGCTGTCCGAAGAAGCGACCCTGGTAGCACGACCGTCCCCTGAGTGTTCCCTGAGCGTTCCCCGCGTGTTCCCTGAGTGTTCCAACTAGACAGTTCGGGAGCAGTCAGGGGACGGTGGGAGAAAAAAATGCGCGCAGCCCCATTAAGCGATCTTATCATATGCCACACATTATCTATTTTCCTACGGAGCTCAGTAGGGTTAAACGTAAACCTAATCTCGCACAATAACGACGACGCAATGTTCCACTCTACGAGAAACGATGTAAAAGGCACATAGATATTCATAAGTTATATTGAGCGCAATATTTACAGCAATATTTATATCACCTTGACGGGTAAATAAATGGAATCACAGTGCAAAGATGTCGGTAACGAGATCGTTGGCTTCTTTCGTTGCCCGCCTTCTGAATCCACCGTGGAATAGTTCCCTCGACGTCCGCGTGCGATACTCCGGGGTAAGTGTGATCGAACATGCCAACGATGGCTGCGGCCAGAGATGAGAAGGCAATGGAGACACGATTGTTTACTCCTCCCCAGCTTATTGTTTTCTGCACTTCATCCGTCAATAATGTTCTCCTAACATTCCGGGCGCGCTCACGCATGGATGTGCCGCCGACACTGATTAGAAAGGTCACCTGAGTACTGCGATTCCGAAAAATTGGACATACCAGCTGGGTATATACTTCTGCTTCTTCCAGCTTCATATTCAGCAGTTGCATGTCCCCCATGGACTGCATCGGGAATCGCATGGGGAATTACGCGGTGGATGACGTACCGGAAGCTGCATGTTGGAGTCGCAGTGCATTCACTTCCAGCCGTAAGGCGTGCAACTCCTCGTGGATCCTGATGTTTTGGAGAATTAAATTCTCAATTACACCTGATGAACACGGTGAGTATTTGTACTGAACGAACTCACCTTTCAACTCTCTCACTTCTTTGGCAGTGTGGTTTTTGCACACTGGCTCACTATGCGCTGCTGCTGGACTAACGATGGTGGAGCTAAATGCTTACTGATTGACATTTTACTACTGACATACATGGAAGCAATAGGGCTGAAGAAAGTGGACAGGTTCCCCATTGACCCTAATGTCCATCGTGTTGGAGATGAAGATGCATGGGACATATTCTCCAATTGTGGTGTTGGTAGTCGATATCGACGCCGTACACTGGGGGTTTCCGTTTCTCTTCCACTTCATACGTGAATTCGGAACAAACGATAGCTTGTCTGCAAATGTGACATAAGGCATTTTCATCGTAACTTTTACGTTTGCCACCACGATCTATTATGCCCGTGACGTCAGACGATGGTATGTCTGATAACTGTTATAGTATTCGTTGGTATCTGTAAGCCACTTGCAAGACATGTAGAAAATGTTAGGAAAATCAAAAGCGCATACCTGTTGCGCGATGCGCCTTGACTTTGTACAGCTTCGAACCAGTAGGTGCTGTCATTCCACCCACGTGACCTGTGGTCCAGTGTTCATAGGCTGTCTTTTATTTCATTGTTCCCTATATGCTTGCTGTCTGCTTGTTTTTTAGTCAGTACCTCAGCACTGGACAGGTTCACATGGCTTTTCTGGGAGACCGGGATTTCCATTTCAATCGACTGTTTGTCTAACCTGCTTTGATCGGTCGCACCAGACACACGTACATCCGCACGTCACTAGGACGCAATCCTTCGAGTTAAGAGTGCGTACTGAATAGGTGGGTGAAACTTCAAGTGATGCAATGGAAACCACTTGTGTTAGCACACATGCAAACGTTTCCTTTGATATAGATCGCTGTGATCGGTTAATCTCACCATGGATATCGTGACCCGTTTTTTAGATATGTTAACCGGCTGTCGGCCGATTCCTTGCCAAGGAGCACATCCTATGGGAGTTGAACAAGAAATAGCCTTCAGATAGAAATCGGTAACTAGGTCATGCTGCGTTGAACACAGCCGATAGTATCTAGCGTTATATGTAGAGTTGGCTTTTCTGTCAACCAACTGGGACTCAGCGGCAGCATTGATTTCAATGCCGATAGAAACTATGTTTATCTGTTGACTAGGAAACATGCACTCTCATTTGAGATGGAAAAGACAAACAGGTGACATTATCGCATCACTGACCGATTTTAGACAATATCGGTTCACGTCATTCCACAAGTACGTAACACTCGTAAATCTTTCCAATTGTACACCTACCCTCACACTTCTAATTTACCTAACTCTTACTCTCATGTACTTTGGCGATCAGTAACAGGGAGCGAAAAAGAGCTTTTTGTATGCGGTAACAAAATTACATTGTTTGGAGGTGCATATCCCTAATAAACAGCCAACTTGAGTCATGCATCACCTGTCAATCCAGTAGCTGAGATGTTAATGTCTTGGTGTTTTGTGCACACGTACAGGTAGAATCAGATACCGACTGATCGAAATGAAGCCGGAATATCTCGGTCCACGTTTTACTGAGATCGAGTCAATACCAAATGAGTGATTCTCTATTATCCTGATGATCATGATGCCTCATGATTGGAATGGCCGGAGTTCAAATCCCGGCCGTGGCAAGGATATGCACTACTGACGAGCTCTAATGAGAGCGAAACTCGAGTCTAGTGCTTCTTTTCGAAAGAGGCTGGCTGGAGAGTCTGTCCGAATGCGGAGGCTGCGATCAAATGTGAGTGATGGTCAACTTGAAAATAAACCAAATCCCCGACTACTCATCAGTAACTTAAGTAGTGTGTTGGTTTCCCCAATAAAGTAACCTTTGTGTCATCTGCCTTCTCGGCTCACAACAGTATCACTGAAAGATGACAACTTCAAGTAGATGGTCTATTTACCAAACACTCCTGACAAGTATATCGTCATACAGTTATGAGGGCTGATGAAAACCGTGCTGAAGTGTGAAACCCTTAGTTACAGGTAAGCAAATGCGATTGAGGGTGCGATAGTTTGATTGTGCCTAGTGCGAGGTTAATGACTATGAAGGCTTGACAGGAGTTCAAATCCGATCTGTGAAAGGGATCCGCACTACTTATGAGCCTAAACGAGAGCAAAATCAGTTTTTTCTTCTTATCTATGTGAATGGACAAGATGCGGTTGTTAATGTGTGGTGTGCAGTCCACATCAACTGTGTTTGGCTGTTCAGTTACTTCAAAAAGGCATCAAAGTTAGAATGAGACTAAACGAGTAATCTACCACGACTCCAGGACAATATCTTTCTTACAGAATTAACAGCAAATACGTTGTTTTTCTTCGGAATTTGCCAGAAACTGAATAGAACTCCACCTACGCTATTCTAATGCACTAACGACAGAGAACAACTTTTGAACTTAAAAAAGGCAGGTCACTACACCAAGAAAAACGGGGGAATATGAATGTGTCGACGGTGCAACTTGAATGTGAATGGTAAAGTAAGGAGATCGAGGAAACCGTGACTAAAGATGAAGATGTTTATCGTGTTATGGAAACATATACAGAACGGTCTTAAATATGACTTAATTTTGGTTCATAACGATGCAGTCTTTTTGCCTCCAAAAGCTTAAACTACCAAGGTTTGTTTTGAGGTTGCTTATTCAGGCTAAGCTTCAGAGGTTAATTGGGTGAATTTTAAGCTTGCAATTCGAATTAATCAGCTAAATTCACAGGAATCAAACGTGTGTGCGTTTATCTCTATGGTTTTGTGGAACACGAGTAATTGTTAGCAGCCGTTTGTGCTTATATAGTTACATGACTGTTTTTCTGATCGCACTGCATCTGAACAAGAAAACAAGTTCGGGTAGACCATGCTTAAAAGGGTCGACAAGTTACACATAGAAATTGTGTTATATTGATCAATCGGTTTGTTGTGAATAACTATTAATGTTTTCCATTCCGGGTGATCGTCAGCAGAAATTAAGGTCTAATTCTAGTACACAACACTGACGGGAACTCCAGATGACGAACTAAACCTCCCACATCATTTGGGAAGAATACTTGTAAGGCTGGCAAATGTACCCATCTGGCTGCCGCAACTTGCAGCCGTCAAAATGTTGTATACGGTACGGTCTCCGACGAAGTTGCAGTTTGCTAAGTAACAAACTTACGAGTTAACGTGTTGAACACTACCATTATAAACTTTTATTAGTGTATGCTTTGCTTGGTTCTTAACAGTTTTGAGAATAGCTTCTGGTCGAATGGAAAACACGGTGTACAGTTTGATCATACTAACTTTATAACTAGTTCCCTTCTAGAAGGCATACTTATGGAGAAATAACAGAATGTGCCGTTTTGCGAGGGATATATGATAGTATATCTCTGTTTAACAATTTATGCGGGTCTGTAAAGAAACCCGCCGGTTGGGATTGTACGATTAGAGTCAAACAGTAGAATCGTATTGTCGGAAATGACGTTGACGCGATCGAGTTACAGCAAGAAGTGTGCAAATTAATGTTGTTAGTCAAGAACTCGGATGGCACGAGAATTGTTTATTCGGAAAATAGACACAGGGTTACACGCTTCAATATCACCTCGATTGCAAATAATCATTTGCACATAACAGGGATCCCGAGAAGCCACAGTGGCCAATGCCACATTTATACGTGAAAAACACCATTTCTTGCTAGAGTGCATTCCAATTTTCTCCTGGTTTCTACGTTATATTGGTACTTGCCTCTGCCTAAGTTCTCACCAGTAATATGGTATGATCGTTCATCCTCACCACACTAAGCCACCCTACACCACACTGTGTAAGTGATTGATTCCAATCGGCTTTGAAGTGCGGATCTCGGGGTTTTTATTCGCATTTCATGATATTCCGTCCGATGACAAATCCACTTAGATGGGAAGAAAGCTTCATCAGTCATTATGGGGTTATTAGTGGATGTGTCCTGTTCTCTGAAAGATTGGTGAAAACGACGTTCACATTCATGATATTGTTAAGGTACATTCGACTTCGAATCTTGTAACAATTCACTCATTAGTAAAACAGTTGTTACTACTGGGAAATCCTGTGGAAAAGAAACTATCAAAGCATCTTTACGTGAATGAGGTATCCTGTGATTCTTCATCGGCCTCCTGGGCGTGAACTGTGCTGCCTTTGGCTAGAACGAAGAGACCCCTTTCTGAATGAGGAGGTTGTAGGTGGTTCTTTTCGAACAGAAACAATTAACTAATCGACAAATTATGTTCACAGAGCGCGTTTCGAAAACTGAAGCAACGTCGGCATGTTTGTTCAGTTGAAAATGCCAAATTTTCGTCATCAAAGTAAACGTGAACGATTCTGTCTCGTTGTGTTGTTACTCTACCAATCATCTATAAGATCAAACAAAGAGTTGGTAATCGTTAAAAGTTACCCATTATTTACACTTTATCATTTAGTATGCACCGTCCTGTAAATGAGAACCAGGTATGTCTAATCCTAGTGAGTTATTCGAACGAGATTGTCTGCCTAATTGCCTTAATTTTGATGAAATATTCTGTAGGCGGTGAATTGGGCAAGCAGTATTTCTCAAAGTGCGAGTGGTCTGAACACGCCGTCTGTGGGAATACCGTTTATTGCATGCAAAACATTGTTTGTTTGGAACAGTCGCCTTCTTTTGAGCACCCTCTGTTTTGAACCCCATCTACCTTAACTCAGCTACCTACCTTAAAGAGGCCCGTGTTGAGTGACTATTTTTGTCTACATTCATTGACTTCAAGGTGATTCTCGGCCCGAAAGGTTGGCACGAAGTTTGGCAAAACTCTTCACGTGGGATACACACAGTGACTCGGTATCCTTCGAGTGTATTGGTAACTAAGACAAGCCTAGTGAGCCATTGTTTTCAATCGGTTGTAAGTGTGCATCATGTAGACTTGAAAACTGAGACAGTTTCCATCTGCAGTTTGCGAGCGAATGACAAGCGAATTTGACAAACGATTGGACAACTTGGAAGTTAACTTTCTGACTTAGTTAAATATGCGAAAAAAGACGTGTGCCGGTGATAAAAACAGCTGGCGTTTAATGTTAAACGATGCATCTCATAAACTGCTTTTTTTACATCGTAAATCATCAACGAAAACTGTTATAATCTATATTCAAACAAACGGTATGTCCATTTCCTTCTTAAAGGACTGAACTATTCAACAGTCGTTGGCCCGAACAAATCAAATGTTCTACGGTTGACTAAACAACGTCATTAACAGTGAGCTACAGGAACAACAGAACATTACTGTGCTACTGAACAATTGTAGCTATCACACAGTTACCGACTTTTGTATTAAGAAGTTCATCCTCTCACGCCAAAAGTAACATTCCAGTTGTATCATCATGGTTCAAGAAGTACAGGTACGTCATAGTTGATCTACGAAAGACAACGCCTTTCGCACAGATTGTGTACGGAGCTCCCATAAATCATTACCATGTAAAAAAGTAACCACATTCCATTCTACTCGGCAAGAATTGCTCACGTGAGAAGTTCACCCGCAAATTATTGCATCAAAAGTTTGTAGCTAACTATGTCAAACACTATCGTCTCAGTGTGCATTGAAAAGTGTATTCCAGATGTATCAAACCCCTTCAGCAAGAGTTACAGTTGACGAAAATCAAGAGATCAAACTCACATGAGGGATTCGAAAGACATGTTGTTGAGCGGTTAGCTCCACTCTGAACTGTACATGTTTTACCTCTTTCCTAGATAGAAACGTCCCTATCAATTAAAATGTAGCACAAGAGTAGTTCAAAAGGGAAAGGACACCAGCCCATATGAAGTAAGCACTAGGATCTGAAGGTTGACCACTCAGTATGCCAATAATTGGTGAAATTCTATGAAGACCTCTTTGCGGAACTGGCAGTGCTTGAGACATAGCTAGTAGGTTTTAAAGTGAATGAACAGGGAACAACCAAACACAGCGTGGTTTTTTGATACTTACTAGGACGCTTGCTCTCCGGTCTTCATAAGACCACCTTCGAGAAACAACGGTCTTCTAAATTTTCTTATGACAGGTTTCTACAAAAGAAATCAATGGATTCACTTTTTTGAAGTCTTCTGCGTCTAGACACTATACTCTCATCCGTGGCGCAAATACAACAATAGCTTAACTGAAGCGTGCCTAGCCACCATGTCGAAGGGACCAGAATAACAATGATCTGAGCGACACAGGACAAACCTAGTTTACTGGGAGGGAACCAGCTCTCTACTGAGAAACAGTAGTGCTTACATTAATGATTGGTATTGGCGACAGGCATGTTACACTCTGACTAGCTCAATCGTTATCACGTTTTGTAACCTTAACTTAGACACTTCACTTGTCCAAATTCTATACGCGTTCAAACTTGTTATAAACACCATCCTTTACAAGTGAATTTCCTGTGGCAGGCAATGCAAGATCCACACATTTTAAGCATATTCAAAGGGAATGTCTTCGCCATTCTGGGCTATTCATTTGCCCACTGCTCGGCTCCTAACCATAAGTGACTTATTTAGTTTTTCTTTCGCGTGAGCAATGATCAATGGCGCAGTGGTTAACACGGTTGCCTCATGATTGGAATGTCCGGAGTTCAAATCCCGGCCGTGGCAAGGATATGCACTACTGACGAGCTCTAATGAGAGCGAAACTCGAGTCTAGTGCTTCTTTTCGAAAGAGGCTGGCTGGAAAGTCTATCTGAATGCGAACGCTGCGATCAAATGTGAGTGATGGTCAACTTGAAAATAAACCAAATCCCCGACTACTCATCAGTAATCTTTGTAGTTAGCTAGCGGCATTTCATGAATCTCTAACCCTAGAATGATAGAACAGCTTGCATCACTAAACCGGAAGAGTAGTCATGTTAAAAGCTTTATGGTTACTCTCTCCCGTCACTATGAAATTTAACATTACAGATAGATGCTGTAAGAAAACAGTGAAGCAAACTACAATAATGTTAATTCGGAAGGACTGGTTTCCTTCGAGGGTTTCAACACGGAACACAAACAACTACATCGCTGGACCGTAACCGACACATTTCGTACAGTTAGGCTGTTTACATGAGGCACACAGAACAGAGTGCAACTGGCTGAGTTTAACGACATAAATGCACATATATAGATTGAGCGCTGATTATCGAGAATAACGTATTAGGATACTAAAATGTATTCAGTTTGAATACAAGCTCTTTGTGAACAAAAGGGAAAAGCAAATGTTCTTGATTTATAACAGTTCAACGAATTTTCGAGTGCATTTATTGTGCTCATGGATGTAGCACCGGTGGCTTTTGAGGCGCCTATTCCAAGTCCAGTTGCGACAAGCGAACCAACTGTAAGTTCAAAAGCAGGAACCTTCAATAATCATTTTTAACTACTTTCGTTTTTCAAATGACTGTAAAGAATTTCACTTCAAGTTCTGACTACTATATTCTTCCACTTTTCTTGGTGCATTGAGTATAAAAAATTTACCGAAGATGGTCAACATCTACTAGACCGTTTCGTTGCTATAAAATGTGGACATTCCATACCATAAAAGAATGGACGTAGTCAGTTTGAGCCATTCCATATTTTGACCATAAAATAGTCCTGGTAAACTGAACAGATCCTCTCCAGAATCCACGTCGTATTTCTTAAGCAGTGGTGATAGAAATATGGTTGAACATCGTGTTTTTTGACTGACACTTCATGGCCAGTCAAAGATGAATAACAAAGGTGAGTCTTAATAAATGTATCACACTACTCGTAGCCGGATAACTCGTGGTCCGAGCTACAAATTCATTCACTCCTAATTAAATCGGATAAAATAGCTGACAAGTGCGCTTGAATCACTGCTGAACGCACCATTTTGCCGACAGCCAGACAATGAAGGCCACCTAGGCGCATCACGTAAATTAAATATGGCAAGTCGACATGCGCTGTAAATTCGACGCAGCGGAGTGCAAACAACGTCTTTAGTGTTTAATCCGAGCCTATTTGGGGGACAAACATGCACGGATTAAGTTTAACAGAATAAGTACCCAGCCTACGTTTCAGCTTTCCGATTTGACCCTGATAGGGGAGTCGTTGTGGAGTTCCTTTCGGTGAGGCTTGCTGGTTTGCATCGACAACGTGTGACTTCCTTTAGAATTGAGCTCCCATGTTTCGCACCGACGCTAACATAAAACAATGTCCAGCTATATTTGTGTAACACTTCAGTAGACACTACAACAGCCCTAGTGATACTTGAGACTATGTTTACGGTGTGTTGGATGGACTGAATTAGCTGTAGGTACAAATTTTCCGTCGCATTCGAGGCACTTTCAACCATACGCAAATGATCATACAGATGCTTACCGTTAACCACAATCGGAGCGCGTCTCATAACCAACGATCGTGTACCTTCTACTCAGTAGACTTTCCACGTCATGGTCTGAACGGAACACGAACCATACCCAAATATCAAGCAGAGATTTCATGTCTTGACGTTTTCTATGTCATACCTCACTCAGAGATTGATTTAGGCACAGCTGCACTTCAAGTTATGACTAGACCTCGTGGTTCACAATTTTGACCATCAAGTGTAGTGTATAAGTGGCCAATTTGGCTACTTTTATTGATGAGTTCAAAGGTTTCTGGTGTCCTCCCGACCTATACTGCTACCTTGACAAGGTAGTCGGGCTTGTGTACTGTTTTGATCCGGCGGGCTACGCTGACTAGGAATCCGGTCCTTCCAGGTGCAACCTTGTCAGACAGGCCAAAGGGGAGCAGTCAGACGAAAAGCAGTTACACTCATAGGATTGTATGTCGCACTGCTGACCGCGTAGGAGTGCTTAGGCAGTGAGGCACGATCCTATGGGCATACAGCAGAACTATTTTTATAGTTGCGGCACTGCTGTCTTCCGTATCAGGAAGAAGGGGGTTAGAAAAGGTACCCTTAAACAAA
>QNGE01003770.1:0-76009 GCA_008508345.1 Paragonimus westermani | reverse complement strand
ACGAACCGATGGCCATTGAAGTTCAAAATGATGTCAGTCAACCTTGAAACAGTTTATAACGATTTTTCAATTAATCACCTAGAGTTACACTAACGTTGACAATTACCTGTGATTAAAATTATTTTGATGGTGAGCCTGGCAATTTGTTTTTGCAATGTGCCATGAATATCACCTGTTAAATTGTCAAATGTAACCGCGTGCATACAACCAGTTTTCAGTTGCAGACACTCCTCATTTATGCATACTCAGTGAAATTCGACCAAACATCCTGTTATGAAAGCAATTATTGCGAAAAGTTTGCAGTCTATCAACTTGTTTCCAATGTGTTCCAACTATTATTTCAGACTCAGTAGAGCCCACAGTTTCGTTCAGATACTCAGAGTACAGACTGATAATACGTATACACTCAGTTCATATCGATACTCTTCACTATATAAGTAAGCAAATCAAGCTTCTACAAATTCTCTGTCACTAAGCTTTCCACATCCACTTACATAAGGTGTTCACTTAGTCTGAGGCAAACGTGGAAATGAGTCTGCAAATGAGTTTATATACAGCAAACGTTCTCCGTTGCCTTCATGATATTTTTTCATTGTTATTCAGCAATACTATCAATTCAGTCACTAGCAATTGTTCAGCTCATTACACGTTTGGTTGTCATTTCAGTTGTCATTGTTGTTTGCAAGGTGCCCGCACATTCACCGAAACAATATAGTCTACACGCTAAGCAAATGTGCTTAAAATAGATAGCACGATGCTTGGGCCACTATCTACGTTCATTGTGTCAATGTACATGAAACCCTCGATATATCGCTTTTTGGTGCGCCCAAAAACGTTAGGCTGCTGTGCGCTGCTTTGCATGGATAATTTAAAGGACTTCACGTGGGAAAAAGATATTCAAACTAAGGCTGCTGGAAACAATACTCATATCACTGATCAGTCCTCAAAAACCTTGGTTTCGTTGAAGAAACCATGTAGCGAGTTTTAGTGGAACGTTTACTTGCATGTGCAATCTTCCATTGTTGTATGTAAGACAAGATTAACCATTGTGCAATGCCTGCGCTTCATCAAACCTGGACATTCCCAATATACTGGTATGGTGCAAGGAATACGGCTGCAACGAAGCTATCAGTGACTTCCGGAAAAAACATCACACTTTTAATAACTCCCGCTTAAAATCAGCTTCATGCTCATGAAAAGACACTGCTACTGTAGGTTTCCATAAGGCATCAGTGATAGTTAACTACCACAAGCCAATGTTAAACAGCATGACCTAAACTACTTCGGTTCATTCGATAGCCTACATAGATAGTGAGCCTGAGATGCTTACGCAGGTTTAATGCACTGTTGACAATTTCACTATGTTCAGATGATGCCATGCTACCTGGAAGCGAACACGCCGTTTTATGTAGACAAGAGTAACGGAAAGTGTGAAGGCAGTTACATTTTGTTCTAAAAACGGAGAAATTAGCTGCGTGTGTAGGACATGCACAAAATAACACGATGTTCAAATCGCAAATAAACGGCCAACTGAAGCGTGCAGTGAACCCGACCACGACACCATATTCTGGCATGTATGTAATTCCTATATCTTTTATCTGCGAAATCTTTTCTGTAAGAATTCCCATTTTTTCCTGCTTCGCCATGCAGTTTGAACAGTATTGGAAACTGAAACTGCATAGGACTGACAACTGGGTATTTCATGCCACAGAATTAATCATGCCCGATTTCGGCGCTGCATCAACTCAGAAGAATTACTACCTGGCACAAATAAATGTGCTTTATAAATGGAGACACTACAACGACCCATTCTACAGGAGCAGTGCAATGTCGAAAGTTTCAATTTTAGAAGAAAAGAACAGGTCGCGGTATCCAAGTGACAAATTCTACGTAAATCACATTCAAGGTGAGAAATACAGGTTACACGCGAAACACTGACCGGTTAGATGAATAGCCTAATTTTGTAAGAAGTATTTTGAGGAAAATCCTATAACGTGTCATGTGCATTACTGTGCTAATTGTTGGGTGGCACTTTGTTCATTCAAAGAATACACCTTCCCCAAGTTTCTTTCACGCTGCACGTTCATCTTGATGTATTATACGCCCATCAATCGTTCATTGGTTTCCCTAAACAAATATTTGAGAATATAATACTTCATAACGTTTGTCTACATGACTAGCAATCAGCAGTTAACATTGCAGGAATTTGTCACTGTGCGTAACGCATGCAATTAATTAGTTGCTAATAAACGGGCGCGGAGGGTGGTCCCTGGAATTCTAACCAAACTGCTTCCGACCTCAACTTGATAATCTCTTCTAATATGCACTGTTATTCACAAAGTTTTGTCTGTTCATTTCTCGCATCAGGAATAAGATATATTGCGATGAAAATTGTCCAGTTTGTGGGTTTCTGGCGCAATCCATTCTCTGACTATGACTTCAGATTGGGTCTTCGGAAATTCAGCAAGATTATGCTAACACAGCCCTCGCCGTCACGAGACTGTTATATGAGTAATTGAGAAAGAATGGTGTAGAGTTGGGAGTCAAAATTCACCGGCTACTTATGAGGTCAAAGGAAAGCGTCGGATCACGCAACGTAGTTAAATGTGACGTGAATATCGGCATGTCACATTGCCTTCATTTCAAATTATCGGGCAAAATAAACGTCACAGAGACCATTAGAGAAAGTAACAATGCCAGTCCTCCCAAGAAATATGCCAAATCAGTAAAATAGTGACCAATGTGGATAACTGACGCAGTCGATCATTTGTATTGTCCCACGTTGTATCCGTATACTGCCGCCTGTTTGGAAGACGCTGTCGAACAACTATCGGAGACCTCGCTTAAGCGTCAGTGACATGAATACTGTTTGTGCACGCTACTTCGTTTCGTTCAACTGGACTTCCGCATTCTGCTGCTTTTGCCGTAATTTGATCAATTTCGTCCATTCCCATGTATGTGATCCAAGAATGAATCTCCACATACTAGTTCTGCTTACTTCGATGTGTAATCAATTTGGAAGTTATTCGTCGGTAGGAAGGTGTCTGCTTGCCAGCGTATAGTGTCACCGGGTAACTCAAAAAACTACCTGAGAAAATTTTGACTTATTCTCAACACTGTTGCATTCCATCACTTTAAACTGATATTCTTGGAAAATTTCATGTGTGGTACACTTAGTTAATATTCATCGACACGTGTGAAACCGTAAGTGGTGAGTAAAAATACCGTTGAGAATGAAAAGCGGTAAATTACTGAACGAAATTCACAAACAGTGTTGTGTAAAACTACAAACGATTCCATACGGAAGAACAGCGAAGTGTACGGAAAGTTGTGGTTCGTCAATTTGCACAACATAGTTAGATGTCAGGCAAACAATCACTCAGACTTCACAGTTGATGGGTACTCTCTTAACAGCTCAGGCATAATATCTAACCATACGATTTCGAACTATTTTACACTGCAAACCTCAGGCCGACTAGTGAATCCTTATAGTCGCCACAAGATCAATTGGATACTTGTCGGTGTATACTGCTTTCTTCGTTCTTGTTGTATATTCACTATAAACCAGTAACTAATTGATTCGCCTTAACATGCGACAGTTTCACAAACATTTGTGAACAAAGTATGTTGACCACAGTCTAACAATCACACAGTGGACGTCATCGGTCGAACTTTCACCGCTTTTCGTGCGGTAGCCCTAGCTAACATGAATACTACAATAGATACGTGATCTCATTCAATACGTTGTAACATCAACAGCTTGTGAACATTTCTGCAGTGAGTGAAACTGATGTGCTATTTTGCTGAAGAGATGCTACTTCTGTTCATCTGTTTCATCCCACAGGCATTGAAGATCACAAGCCACCTGATACAGTGAACCGTAAGCACCAGACATCTTCATAATTTTGTACTGCTTTGCTTGGTACTTATTAAATTTACCCTCCGCATTTGTGCGTTATTTGAAATCAAGTGCTGTTCCAGTAGTGAACCTAGGAACATTCAAACTGTTGACAAATATTTCAAGGTATGACGTGAAGTACATTTGTGATTAATAACCTCCATATCGATTTCGTTAGCCTGTACTACAAATCGCCTAGCGTAGCTAGACAAAATTACGAAAAATGAAATTTGGCATTAGAGTTGGAAATGAAATCGATTAACGGTAGAAGATCAACTGTTATACATTTGGATCTGAGTAACCAACAAACCCACAAGCTGGTGACATATTCCATTGGTAACGTTACACCGTGAGTCACAGCACCACTGATATATTACCAAACATGCTAAGGAGGAAGTTGTTGAGTAGCCGATGGAACAAACTCGAATTCCAATTTTTCAAACGAGTTTTAGTGATGGAAGTATTTCAACTGTTAAAAAAATGTCATCAGTTGTTGTGATGTCAACTGAGTAAATAGCACACCTGATAAGAAATGCATACGCTATGAACGATCGGCAAAATTGACAGATTACAGGCAAACAGAACCTGCGACCTCGACAGTCGACAATGTCTGCAGAGGTACCGTTTACCAAATAGAGAAGACGAAACGATTCCACATGATCATTGTTAGATTGAAGTAAGGAGAGAAGATTGCCAAATATACAACGATCCGATCCACTTGGACAACTTAGAAACTTCTGCGAGAACATCCAGAGTAAACTCTGCCGGAAAACAGTTCTCGTTAGTTCGGAACCCGATTGAAAATAGTTTCATCTTTGTGTGTATCTTACTCGGACTGTTAGTTGTCACCTCGCGCACGTTATACGCTGGGTGAATTTTTATGAACAGGTAGTAAAATTGAGTTTGACCACAGTTCAGTTTGTTTTCTGTACTAACGATTTAAAAAGAACAAATTTCCTTGGTCTATTCTGATCAGCTCTGTTCGACATGAATTCAAATGATTGCGTGGAGATGCAAATAACCACTACCACTGGTGAGTCACAGCCACAATCTTCGATGTAATCGACAAACTTTCACTCACTGTACATGGAATTTGAAGTTGTAATTTTGAGTAGGAAGTTTGCTTTATAAGTGTACGTTCGTCCAAACTTATTGTGAAGCCATCATCTGCAGTGTGAAATTTAGTTAACCAAAGTCCGACACAAATCTAGCAATTATGTTGTCTGTCATACCTGGGCAACAAACCAAACATCCAGAATTCGGCAAACTCATGTAACTCTGATGACAACTAACAAGAACGAAACTCAAGTGTGAGGTTCCCCATGGAGAATGGTCAACGGAAGTCTAACGAGAGGCCTCGCGGAAGGCCTTGCGATAAGTTCACGTATCAATCACCAAACGACTGCTCATCGCTCAGTCCTAGTGAATTAAGAGCTGGGATGGTTTAGAAAATCAAGCCCATCACTGTGATGTAATCAATTTAGTCAGTATTTTGTATCCCACGGTTTAATTCTGCGTTATTCCGTGTAGAGATTATCAGTGTTATGTCGGCTGTTCGTAGCACACGAAACTTTGAGGCTAATTCACTGGTTTAAGGGAACTGGCTCGAAACGCTAGTGAGAACGTTGCATGAGGGTGAATGATACGCTGGAGTTAAAGCAGCATTTAGACTGAGAAAAATCATGCTACAGTGGTGTTGTTTTTTAAAGTAAGGACATACTCACAGCAGAACGGGATTGTTTTGACCACACAGGACGCTTAACCTGCGGACTTGCTTGTTGTGTGGAATCCCGTATAGGTTGTGTTAAAACCCATGACCACGAACGCGCACACCCACTTGCATGGCTGGCAATAGTATGCAATGTAGGCAATTACAATCGGTTCAATGGTTTCCTCGTTTTTTAATAATCGAAGCTCTTATTCTTTCGGCTATGACCCTCAACTACGTAAGCGGGATCAACTGTCACAAATCACTAATCGCCTTCTTCCTCGCTGTCTACGAGGCAGCATATTTTACCGCATTTTGTCCGCCTGCTGAACCCGTTGGAATCCGCATGTTTAATCTCACGGTAGACTGTGTTGAATAGCAGTTTAATTTGCTGGGACTATGCAGACGCAATTAGTGGACGGTAGTTTTCAATTACGCTCAAACTCATATATCGATATGAAATGTATAAACTTGGCAGAAACTGATACAGATAATTTCTTCAGTATTTGTTCAACATCACTGCATGAAGTTTTAATACACCTTACGCGTTCCCCATTGAATTGTAGCGTCTGTTAGAACTTCGATCGCATTTGAGTGGACGGATGTCGTTTGGATTGAATTTGAGGAACTTGGATTATTCCAACTTATACATGACCCACATTCTGTCACAGTCGTTGCATTCAGACAAATCTTTTGATCAACGTACTTCGTAGGGAAAAACAAGACTCATAAGCTAGTCATACGGCTAGGCGTTTAGTTGTGGTTGATCGGNCACCGCGTATTATGCAATCACGAGCATGACAACCCGATGGGTTGCCTCAACCCGATATACTGACGTCTCGGAGTACTACGTCATCGAACGCCAAACACTTCACAGCAACATGTCAACAAGTTAAGTCATTAAAATCATTCAAAATACTGTCGCGTAATCGAAACCCGAAGTTATTGACTTTCCGCGATGCGATGCTCATCCGAACTCAGTAGCCGATGCGATGTACACAAAAGTGTTTGAGGCAACCTATCAGGTTTTCGTGGTCGTGATTGCATTTTACTTGGTGTGATTGGAGACGTGTCGTGTCCTTGTTTTTCCTTATCTGTATGACGTATATAACTGGCTTGTCATACGCTTGCGACTGGTGAGGATACACGAAAGTTTAACATACCGCAAAATGTGTTCGTCCAATTCTGATGGAGTGGCTAAGGTTGAACTTGAGTGTTGTTCGCTTTGAACAGGTATCATCATTAGTAGTATCCGCTGTGTACATAGTCGTGTAAAGGCTGAGTGTGTTCTGGGAGGAATTATAGTTCAAAAGTGGCTCACTGATAGTCTCTTAATGAAGAATTCTGATCAAACGGAAACTGTCTACACGGGTGAATACGTTGCTTAACATCTTGTTTATGCTTTCATATATGAAAACCACAATGTGGCAAGATCCGTTTTTGAAGGGATATAAAATCTCCACCAGGTTCCCATCATAGTGTAGCCTTGCGCTTGGAGCAGCATTATAACTCGGCCAGGAATGGGAAAGGTTCAACCACTTTCGTTTGTGGCAATGCGTTTTGTTTCAGTAGCTCGAGCAAAACACAAAAGCCACTGAACAAAGACGAGAAGTTGATGTAGACCGAACTGAATGAAACATACTACAAATTACTTAGAGCTGTGCACGCAGTAGAAACTCAGTAGTTTTTAGCCAAGAAGCATCAACTACCCAATAGGAACGAAGCATACTTCGCGTGTTGTCCTTCCAAGTTGCAATGCGCCAAAAACTCATGGTATTGTTAAAACACTTGAGTAGATCTGATGCTATCTATCATTTCGACAAACGTTTCTTGTTGGTTTGTTCACACTGCTATTAGTTCAAAATTCTCTAGACTGTATTTCAACTGGCGACTGAACAAACGTTTTTTTAGTGTTTCGGGGCAGCGCAAGACTGAAGGCCTGTAAAAGCAACCGAAAGTAAGGTGATTAATATTTTTAAGATGATTACATGGTGTAACCAAATATAATGTGTTCGGGCTGTCTTCTCCTCACGGTTGTTTCCTGTGAAGTGTTGAGGTTATTTCATCTATGCATTTTTAAGGGATGCTTTGAATGATAACAGCCGTATGCTGCCAACAGTAACGTATCGACGTATGCCTTCACACATTTCCTTCTCTCCTACCTTCTGCAATCCCGGTTTGCTTCAATTCACTTCGAAGTCATATTTCTACGTGTGCTTTTTAATCCGCAACCACATCATAAACACTTGAACGACCCGAGCTTAGGTTATTGGTTTTCGTTCCACATGCATATGTATGTATATACGTTAGCACACACGGCCTCCAGCCACAGTCAATTATTAACGGCGATAGAGCCATCAACTGTGTTTACTCAAACTGACTAATTATATGGTGGATGGTTCAGCGAAAGGGAATTTCTACGATGGTTCAAAAAATGTGAATTTCAAAAGTTTTGCAAACGCACTAAAAAGAAGTAGTTTTCGTAATAAGAGCCATGGGCAACTCAAATCATCCAGATGATAAGATTCAGCCGCTGATTTTGCGGTGAGTTCAGAATCATTCAGGTGAACCTTCTTACTAATGTTAACTGTGAATTTTCACACTGCAACAGCCGTTCATCTAGAACCATTCTCAATTCGTTTGTATCGCAAGTGTGTATGATGCCTTGTTATATTTGGTATATGCAAAGCTTTCTCACCCAGAAAGATTACACAACACGACTACTTCACACAATGCACTATCTGTGCCACACAGGCCTAGTCTACTCAGAACGACTACGGTAAACAAACAGCGTCGGGTTTTGTCAAAATCATCTGAGGTTGATTTCAATCAGAACGATTTAGACGAGCTCCACCTCACTTGCGATATTACTCAGTCCTACAAAAGTGATTGAAACGAAGCAGTGGCTGACGCAAACAAAACAACAGAACCAGTTAATTTGGTCATAATGTGAAGTAAAAAATATGAATGAAAGCAAAATTTCCCCAAATTTTCAAACATTTAACAGGGTTCACCAGTTTGAGAACTAATTTGGGGAAACAACTATGGAAGTAGCCCTTTATCCGTGGATATCTCAAGTATGAATCGTTGGAGATTGAACATTAATTAAGTGAATTGCATTTACAGCAACAGGGAGAAATAACGAGAAATGTGAAATAAGTTTCGAATGAAAACTGTTCTTCCGAGTTATGTGGAAGACGGAACACGTTCGATAATAGTTCCTATATTCAAGAAAGGTATCAGGGTTTCTAGCGGAAACCATAAAGAGATCCGTTTGACCCCAGTCATTTCTATGGTTCTAGCATCTACTATACTTCGCCGACTCACTGCAGTTCGGGAGGCAAATTTAGGGAAGAACAGACAGGGTTTCGTCCAGGACGCGGATGTGTAGATCACATTAACACTCTGCGTTAAATGCTGGAGCAGCGTCATGTATATCGCCGGCCAACAATTGTTGTGTTTTTGGACTATGAAGGTGCGTTCGATTCAGTGGATTGCTCTACACCTTCAGAGTCGCTCGAACGCAGAGGTGTGCCGACTAGGTGCGCAAACATACTAACGGCACTTTATTCCCATACTTCAGCTCAGATTATGGTTTACGGTGAACTGTCTGAGAGTTTCAGCATCATGAGCGGTGTACGTGGAGGCTGTCCCCTCTCACCATTTCTGTTTAATTTCGTCATAGACGAAATAATGCAGGATTGCCTTCGGCACCCACAAGTTGCCCGCATGGAACTCCTACCTAATGAAAGACTGACTGATCTTAATTATGCCGACGACAATATGTTGCTGTTGGGCAACTCTCAAGCGTTCGTGTTCTGCTAAATGCGTTTGCAGTCTCAAAATGCAGTGATTCTGCAGGATTGCTTCGATCACGTACATTTGATGTTAGATAATGTGGTCCTCGAGGTTGTTGACCGGTTCATACACCTTGGAAGCTGCATAAGCAGCGGCGAAGGAAGTGTACGGAATGAAATAAAAGCGCGTATCTCTAAGACTAGTACGGTATTCGCTAATTTGATGCACCTATGGCGACAGAGGGGTATTTCTCCGAAGCTCAAAGGTTGCGTATATAAGACAACGGTGAAGACTGTATCATTTTACGGCAGCAAAACCTGGCCGCTCAGGGTAGAAGACGTGAACCGTCTTCAAGTATTTGACCACCGATGTCTGCCTTCACTCGCTCGTAACAGGTGGCACCAGCGTGTAATTAACGAAGAGGTTAGAAAGCGGGTGTTTGGTAGTGATTGCCAAACGAGTTCTTTTGTCCAGTCTCTACGTTTGCACAGGCTTAGATGGTTAGGTCACGTATTAAGGATGCCAGTTAGTCGTCTTCCACACCGAGCACTGTTCGCTGACACTACGACCGACTGGTGTAAGGTGCGAGGTAGACAGATAGTGACTTGGCGTAGGGAAGTGGAGTCGTTCACCAAGGGGTTGGCCACTGTAGATCGAGTTCGTCTCCCGGGCTGGGGCCCTCGCGACTCACAGAGTCGCTGGTTGGAGACCCTGAGTGAGATGGCGGCTAATCGAGCTCAGTGGCGTGAATGTTGTCGTTGTTTGGCCGAGTTGTCAGTGAAGTGAGTGTATTTAATGACGCGGGGCAGTGAAAGCCGTAAGGAAGCTGTCTCGCTGATGACGCCTTACTCTCACTTGCAGCTCGGTTGTTTTTGTTTGCAAGGTGTGGGCACCTTGATGTTGATTGTTTGAATATGGACGTAGTCATTTTCAGTAGTTAGGTCCCTTCCCGTCCCCTTCTTTATCGTTCTCTCTTTCTATATAGGGTTTGCTTTTTCTTCATGGTTGTGTGGCAGTTAAGCANCTTTTTAAAAGAAGCATCAGAAGAAAGCTTCTTCCATTATAGTCAACCCGTTATCCGTTACTGACTACATAGTGTACCATCACCTGAATAAGAAGTAGGCGGCCAATTCCTGCTGACAGACATTATGTTACCAATATCGAATTTATAGTAAAATATGTGAATAGTATAGAAAGATCAATTTTCGTGATACAGCACTGAACATTTTTATATGTACACTGAGGTTTGTTCAGGACTCTGATTTCAAATGAGAACTGACAAATAACTGCGAGGTTCTGAGAAGCAGGATAGTGCACAAATGAAAGAGGTTGCTGATGAGACAACCTAAAACTCTGTGTTCTATGGAAAGTGTGCCACTTGAGAGTTATTTCCAAGAGAACAACAGTAGATTGAGATGCTAACGGTTCTTTTGTTATATCAGTGTTCGCTATTATTCAGCCATTTAAAATTACTCAGTGATAGCCGATCCAATGATTTAGATTAGATCCGATTGTGAAAAATCCTAGCTTCGACTGAATCCGAATCGGCGACAGAAAGGAGATGCAACAAACGCAGCATGCGCACTATCAGCTGAAGTTCACATTGGAATCCATTAACGATCGTATTGAGCATTATCAGTCAAACTGCACTTTAAGAATACAAGTTCTATACTCAACAGTAACGTTGACGGATTTCAGCGTGAACCGTTTGAGAAATCACGCTGAGGCAGTCGATCCAGTGGATCATTTGGTGGGTGATGGTTGGGTAACAGAGTTCAACTGTGAAATTTCCGAGCTCCCAGCGTAACTTCGTGGGCTCTTAACTAAGACTGTAGTAACGCTTTAACCCCTTACCCCGGAAGAGATATTTCCCTAAAGGAATGACAACTTTAGTGGTGGATAACTTCGTAACTGAGAAAGCGTTTCATGGGAATCAATTAAATTTACGTTTCTAATCATGAACTCGTCATCCACTAATATGTGCCACGGTGAAACTTTTGCAACAACTCGCACAATGAACAATCGTATAACAAATAAGTCGAAATGAACTCCATATCTTATAGACTACAACAAACTCCTATAGACAATGCTGAAGGAAGAATATATGTGATGAACAGATAGATTCCAATTGATAATTTTCAATGTCAAAACACTTTGCTTTGCTACATCCGATTACTAGGTGGATTCCTGACAGGTATTAATAAGAACTGCTTGCTACCAAGGCTGAGGAAGCAGAATATTTCTGTCCTGTTTTCAGTCTTACGTGCATGCATACGGAACAGCGGTATACACGAAAGTAACCACTCAGACCACCACATTGCCTTAGGCGACTAAACACCTGGTGTCTGCTAGAAAATGTATGTTCCGAAACTTGTTTCGACGCATCCATTTTGAAATGAACGTGGTTGGTACATCACACTATTGGCCGAAGTACACCATCTACACAAACCAAACGTCTGAACCAATTGAAGAACGCTTGACACACATTGGTAGACTGGTGGGGGAAATCGAATGGCATGTGCAAAACTGTGTTCAATGGGAGACTTTTGTAATCTGGAAGGAAATTCTACAGTCACCCTCATACAGACACATCGATGAACAGAATGCACAACCGAAGCATACGTCATAATTCACTAAGTTGTGTCACAGGACTATTTTCATGCTTCATGTATTTGAGTAAAGTAACATTACCGAAGATACCATCAGCTTTCATCAGCGTGTGATTCACTTACGCTTACGTACAGAATACTCCCTATCCGCAAATGGATACATTATGCCAAAATATGTCCATGTGATTTATAGACAACGTGTGCATCTAGTGTCAAAGGAACTTGAGGTGGTTTTTTGCTTGATGCGTATGGGATCAATTGCTTTTGTGGTTCCGTGAAATATGAATGGCTGAATATATATGAGCGACCAAAACCTCTACACAATACGGGTAGCAAAATTGTAGCACAATACAAGGACTAACTAAACGAATTGTTTACAAACGTGTTCATACACATGCAATTTCACGTATGCAATTTTACTTCAATCTCTACTCACTGAGCCCACACAACGAAACGACTGATTGTGAAATATCGATTTAAGGAGCATCGTCATCGAGGAGTATTGACACTAATGCAAGAGTGATCACGAGTGGATTATGTCCATCTAAATTACACAACCTGATGTGACTCCAAACTGAAAATTTTCCGGCGGCGGACACCAACTAGACGGACAGTGTCCTTAAGCGACACAAGACAGGTTTAAAGCAACGTTCAAACGACACATCGCAAATCTTTCAAGAAGAATTGTTTTCTTTTCACGATTACAACATGAATATACCAACATGACTACAATAAACGTTGGATCAGATTGCGTAAGGAAAGTGGTCATTAAGGCTCATCGATTGCCTTTTTGCTAGCAGTTAGGCATTCAGTTTCGCAAACCGGTATTTTGATTGAGTGTGGGTCAGAAGAGATTAAGTGCTCTCACAAACATTTTCTGAGCGCAGTGGTCCCGGTAACGTAGTCATTCCCTAATGGTCTTAAAATTGGTCAACATTCGGATTCACACCAATTTGGTTTGATTATTCTGAATTCACTGGACAGTCAGAAAAGCACTTCCCTCATTGGGAAATGAAATAGAGTCGACCAACTTGGCAGCAACCATGACTGAAATCGTCGTGATCACATCAATGTTCAATCAGGCAAGACGTTCCTCGCACAGTGTGAGAAAATCGACTGGAACTGGGACAAATATGATGTGCTCAACATGAGCAAACAAATGAGTGAACATAACAACGGTTTGCGTTATATAGAAATCTATCATTGTGTTGTCCCATGATAATGAGCGTTGAGCGGAAACCTACAAACCACTGAGCGGCAAGTTGGATTTCTTCAGCCAAATAATTGGGTTCTCAGTCATAATACTGCCGTGAGATCTCCTTTGGAAAAGTGACAGATAAATTCGTACTTCTTGATCACAGAAAGTGATATAAGTTTTAAGTATACCGTATCAATCGCCATCCTCATGAAAAAATAAGTGGACACAACATCCGAATAAACGACGTACAAAACCTAGGTTAAAATGCAAAAAACCCGATAGTAAATAAACGGAGTCAGTCAAACATAGCAAGTGCATTCGCATTATATTTCGAGTAAGTAAATTGCTAATGAACACTCAACACTCAATAAAGAGTAATAAAAAGAAAGCACGAGCAAGAAAGAGAGAAAAGCGAAGAGATGGAGAAATACCGACAATAAAAAGGAGGAAAGAGAAAGACAAAAAACATAAAAAAGAAATGCGTAATTGATGCGAAGAAAGGGACGGGTGTAAGAGAGGAAAGAAACAAAGGAAAGAAAAACGAATGAGAAAAGTGAACAAAACCAGAAAAAATCACGAATAAATCAGACACAAGTTCAGACGTGAAAAAGGGGGAAAAAACGTAGAGAGTTTCAAAAAAACGGAAGGAAAACACCGGAGCAACGTCTCAGAAAGCATGCGACAAGAGTGAAGAAGGAGAGAGAAAAAACAAAGAAGGATCTGGTGAGCAATGACAAAAAGATGAAGACTTCGGAAGTAGGAGTGGTGGACGGAAACAATCCAACTGCTCACTCTTCACGTGCGCCTGATCAAATGCATGCGGATAACAGATCCGCTTCAGGTATGCTGCATTCACGTGATCCTCACTGTCCTCATGTGAAGTGTGCATGTGCCTTGCCCAATTTACATGCTCATCAGTCCCACGTAGCTCGCAAACATGCACAACATACCAGACAGATTCACTGTTCCACACAATATCTCATACGAATATACACACACGCTGCATCACTCACCCCAATAACACTCGGATCAATTACATTGGGCAATCCACATCCACCCACATTCCATTCGCATATTCGCTCATATCATGTTCCATGCGATCCAGATTGGCACATGTGAAAACATGAAATCCAACTCTATTCCGAACACTGCAGACACACGTGCAACCACGCCTGCGGCAACCGTGACGCACGAGAGCGAGAGATCAGAGGCGGATCTGGTGGACACAGACACAGCGGCGAACATTTCGACCATGGGAGTGGAGGACGGGAGCAATCCAACTGCTCTCAACTCACGTGTGCAAGCGGATCAATTTGACACAGTTTTAAATGCGAACCGTTCGCCAGTAAGAATGGAGGACGGAAACAATCCAACTGCTCACTCTTCACGTGCGCCTGATCAAATGCATGCGGATAACAGATCCGCTTCAGGTATGCTGCATTCACGTGATCCTCACTGTCCTCATGTGAAGTGTGCATGTGCCTTGCCCAATTTACATGCTCATCAGTCCCACGTAGCTCGCAAACATGCACAACATACCAGACAGATTCACTGTTCCACACAATATCTCATACGAATATACACCCACTCTTCTTCACTCACGCTACCACCATTCTGTTCATTCCTTCTCTTCATTCTTTTCTCTCTTTCAATCTTTCTTTTTCCTTTCCTGCTGTCTTTCCTTCCTTCTTCTTCTTCATTTTTTCGTCTCCTCACTTTTTTTCCTTTGCCGCTCTCTCCTTGTCCTCTCTTTTTTCTTGTTGTCTGCTCCACTCATGTTCTCACTTCCCTTTGTTTTTTCTCTCCGTTTCCTCTTCTCTTTCTTTCGTTCTTAGTCTTGTTCTAGCCCTCTCTCTTTCTGCTTCTTCTCTCCGTTTGCTATTTCCGCTGTTCTTTCACAACTTCTATCATGTTATTCTCCTCTTTTCCATGCTTCTTTTGTCGCGCCTTCTCCTTTGCTACTCCTTCGGTTTCTTAATCTCTCATTCGATATTTCAGTTCGTTGTGTAACTCTTCTCTGATAGGATTTTCAAATCAATACGTTCTTCACCGTTCCATCCAATATCGTATACTTGGATTATTTGCTCCTTCTTCTTAGAGGGCATTCAATGATATACTGATTAAATTTGAAATCACCTCGGACGCTTGCATTGAAGGAAGATGGACCTAATGCAACTCGCAATCATCGTTGGTTTCTCTCTGCCTTACTCCGTACACATAGTCAAGAATATCCCAGGCTTATTTTGATGCTAATCCCACCCGGTTTTCTGTATTTAAGTATCCGAAGCTTGGTTCTGCGTTCTAGAACTCTATTTTCTAGACAATGACTCAGTGAACCGCGGTCATCTTGCTCATCACTTTGACATTCAAAAACTATATCGCAGCACATGAAAACTGTCACTGAAATGCACGCAGAATTTGTCGACCGATTAAGTTACGGTCAAAACACTGCACTGACCTCAGAGAAACCTGTAGTCGAGATATCTTTTTCGGAAGACTATGTCATGACTACTTCCTCAATAGTTGTATTCCTGCTGTTGTCGTAAAGGTCCTTTTTGTTAGAAGAAATGAATTTTCGTCCTTAGCTGTAGAAATCGTGAAAAATCTTGTTAGTTCGTTTCCTAGCGTTGTAAGACACACAGCAGCTGAACATTAGTAAAGGTCTGACAAACTTACGCAGAGGTCACTAATTCACAACCTCATATCCATTGGCGTGATTTTAAATTCAGCCTGGACTACGATGCACTGATTTTCATTAATGGTCGATGCAGTGCCTTTTGCTGAGGCTATTCGTCAGGGTCTTCATTAATTAATGTTCCATAGCCAATCGTTCGCTTGTTTACACTTGCGCCACAATGGATATCGTTAAGTAACGAACACCACAGCCATCTACATCGTTCCACTCGTTTCCAAAGGTGTTGCTGTATTCTTCTATCAAAGTTTAGACGTCTCCCAAAGCCTTTGAACCATTCAGAATTCAGCTAAGCTAATTGCATTTGTTTTAGTGTTAAATTACTAAAAGTTTTGAGAAGCTTCTCTGTTGTATTTTTTTCTGTCGAAATATTCACCTCTACTTTTACAAGTAGATACGTTCCACCACTAAAAGTTAATTGAATTTTAATACCTGGGTGAAATCATATTGTGTAGTTTGAGAGATTAGAGCAGCAATAAGGTGTACAATTAGGAACAAGTAAACAGTGGACGTGAGGTACACATTTCTTTGGTAGAGCTCAGTGCACCTTCTGTAGCAAGAGACCCATCCATTGACTATAACTATGTAGAATTTTGCAATACCTACTGAGCACACATTACTCCTACGGACAGACCTTTATAGAGGTCTCGGTTGTACAAAAGCATTGGAAATGAGGTTTTCTACGAAGAAGTTACTACCGAAGAAAGTGTCTCGCTGGATATCTGATCACAGCGACTGAAATCAATCAAAACAATATAACCTGACAAAACGCCCGAGCTTAAACTTGAACGTGTGAGAGTAACCGCTGGTTTCTGCCACCCATAGTAGAACCAAAACAGATGTCATTTGAAACAGGAGTGTGATAGGTTTAGTAATCTGCCAGTCAGAAAGCAGAATCCTGTCAACAGATTATGTTCAGCTGGCGGGTGCCTATTAAATCGAGTGACTCTGAATAGGCGTTTAGATGAGAGTACGTCGGTCATACACAAAAACAGAAGCTAGGCCGCACACTCCTCATGTCTGCGAAAAATGACTAAATCAAATATTCCAGTACTTCCTGAGGATAACGAGTTATTAGTTGATGAGTACTATAATAGCTGTAAATAACAGAAATGTCTGAGGTGGCCCGGACTTTATGGTGTGTAATGGTTAGTGAGAATGTATCAAGTAGTATGTTAGTCAGCAGTTGATCAGTGAACCGCACGTAATCATCCATTTGTCCCACGCAACTAAAATAATTGCCCAGGTTAGGTCTCGAACTCGAACTCGATAGAAGACGCTTTCATCACGAGTGACAACTCTGACTGTTAGCCATATATCCTCAAAACGATGTACATTCCGCATCTGCAGATCGGAACTATCTTGGGCCCGTACCGTAACGCCAACTTAATTGCAATTTCACCGCCTACTTTCCTTCCGCCAGAGGAGATTTTTGGCTATATAGCGTCTAGGGGAATCGTTAACCGTTGTCCTAGAAAAAATTTGGTCAGTGACTGCTGTTCTAGTTTCGCTGGGTTAGCTGTTAAACGGTGAGCTCTCTAAAGGAAATCTGTCACCTTCTATGCTCTACCTTCTCCTTCCAATTACTGTATGGCCTTTTCAAACCCACATGTTAGTGTCTCCGCTTGACCGTCAGGCTCTCTGTGATGAATGGGTGTGAATATGTGATGAGTACCACTGCTGATACAAATTTGTCCAAATCCAACTGAAATCAGCCGGGGGCTTTTATCAGTCATTAGAACCACCAGAGCACCAGGTTGAATAAATTATCATCGGGAACGAGAGGTCGTTGTCGATTTTGAGCTGACTCTGACTGGTAATAAGTGTGAGTCTGCTTGACTGGCTTACAAAGTCAAGGTGAAATCGTGACCATGGTCACTCAGCCTTAGACCGTGAGTTTAAGTCTAACAAACATTCTCATCGCTAGTACACCATTTCTGGGGGTTCGAACCCAATTTTCGTTACTGTCCATTCCCGGCTAACATACATAACTGCGGACCATCGACTTCATTTAACCAATAGAAGGATGACTTGGGATTAACGGTCTTGTTAGGTTTTGCTGTGCATCAACGCAATAATTGTGTTCGGTACCAGCATCAATCACGGCGAGAAAATTGTTTCGTCCATTTACCTACTGAATCAGTTGGCTGACGGTTGTAAAGATACCGCGTGGCTTAATGCAGCAAAGCCCCCTTTTCTGTTGGCTTCTTAACCATGTTATCAGCCACTGGTAGGTTACAGAGTGTTTGAAAAAATCGTGTAAACACTATCGTCCACCAACGTTGATGGAATAAATGAGTCTCGCTCAACTCTCTTTTACCATTAGACTTGATAACTCATACAGTAGCATCGTAGCTCATAGCTATGATCGATTTTCACTATAAGCCGGGATACTCTATTTTTACCCCAAATTGACATGACAGGCCTATGTTATGCAACTAACCTGAACTTTCATCCGTGAAACATTTTACGGGACTTTTGGATACAACTATGATTGTCAGGTCTTCTTTTGTTATTTCGTGCAGGAAGCATGTGAGACTGCATTCTGTGAACCGCTGGACAATCTGTGCAGATCCGCTACCGCAGTGTCGTGCAGTGATGCAACCACCGCAACGATCATTTGTATTTTTGGACCGTACCGGATGAATTAGATATAAAAGCTACTTGATACCTACAAATGAATATTGGTAGGCTTCTGATCACAACCTACGTAAGTAGATGATTCAATGATCCACAAACATCATAAGTAGGAGGCATACAATTATTGTAATAGTTCACCAGAACTGGGAGCGGTTTAATGTTGGTCTTATCTGCTAGCAAAACATATCAGTGGTAGCCTTTACCTTCCTTGGGCCTGACGTACGCCCCACCTTGTTAATAATGAAACCCAGGTGTTGGGAACTGTTGTGACTTCGGAGTGACAGTAGGCACTGGCCCTCTGGGCCGATGTTTGTGCGCGTGTTCATGTGTGTCGTGTCCACTATCGTGTTCCATTGATTTCTTGAAGTCAGGTAAGCGAAATCCCGGTGGCCAGAAGCGGAGGTACCAGGATGTTGTGCATGTAAGTCTTTCACGTTGTAACATTGATTTTAGATGTTGAGAAGATTTGGCGTTGGACCGGACAGCCTGGAGTAATACGGTTCTGGCGGGCGTCCGAAGGTTCAACGAGCAACTATTGTGCGGTCGCGAGCGGAAGCGTGCGGTACGCAAAGGAACCATCGGTGCTATAGGTCGCGGTGACGTGACTATATGGCGTTGTGATATGTGCGGCAGCGAATGCGCTGGCCGTTTGGGGTTAATAGGCCACCAACATACTCATAGTACACCGTCGGTGAAGAGGTGACGAGTACGTTAGGCTCAGGTTGGTCACATCAGTATATCCATTCTACTTCTGTTAATGACTGCATCGGCCAACATCGTGGTCATTGACAATTAATCCGCTCTTCTTTTCAGAAACTTGGGTGTCTGTGGTCTTCTACCCATTCTTTTCTCCGGCTTTGTTGGTGTAATGTATGATGAATGGTCTGCCTGGCTTTTCATAGTCCAATGAGAACTTTGCTTTTCATCCTTATCTTCTCTGGGATGCACTAACCTGCACCCCTATACTGCAACGCTTCTTGTATTACACTTCAAAAATCTTTCTTCTCAGTGTAGATCTCGTCATTGCAGCCTCTCTGTTTAGTTTCCGAGAGATAAGAGTTTCCTTTCCTTATTAGCCAATCAAGTGGCTAACCAGCATTGGCCGGCTGGACAGAAAGGCCCCACTGTCACATCTCGCGGTCGTATTCCTTCGGGTTTACACTGGTTATGTGGTGTGTTAGTGGAACTGCAATTGGTGCAGCGCAAGCCAATTGCAGTGATGGATAAGCGCAGGCGTCCTTTGGCTTCGGTCACTGTGACAGGCTAATCCGAATCAGATGCCGCCAACCGTGTCCACTCACACATTGACCAGCTGATCGCACTGCCACCTCTATACTTGTGTATGTCGTTTTCAAATGACTATTCGTGATTGCTTAGTCAATAAGTCCGATGCGTACGTTGGTTCATACGCTTGCTCTCACTGTCCGCTTGCGCTTGCATATGACAGATGATCGCGATTACCGCACTTGTTACAGTGCACACGCTGCTGCACTACTTGTCTCTTGGACTGACGGGATAAGGCGAATATCTTCCCTGTAGAGGGCACTTTAGTTCGGCTAGGCGGTGAAACCATGTCCTTCAGTGCGCTTGATAGCTGAAGAGAGATGTGGTGTTGACAATGACAATGTCTTTGAAGTACGTCAAGCCAGCTAACCTCCCGTCCAGGATTTGCCGCATGATTATTAGAGTCCACTCCAAATCAAACGGCGAATGGTTCTACGGATGCATTCAGAGATATGTGTTAGTAATCAAAAGCTGCTTACTACATGTATCAACTTCGGTTTCAAATGAGCCTCCAAAAATCAAGTTCAGTGACAACTTTGCCATCGCTCAGCTTTGTGCACACACTATTGGGACAGGCTGTTGAAAGTGATACGTCTCTCGTGCTTCGTTTAGAGCAGGTAGAAAGTTATCGCGAAGTCGTAGGGAACCATTTGCCATTCTGATTTCTACTGTCGATCTGCTCCAAACCGAACAGCTTGCTGAACTGATAAATTCATTATTTCCAGTCGGTTTGATTCATCATCGAAGGAAGCAATGGCTGCGTATGTGACAGAAAATTGATTTTCGCACTGGGGAGATGGTGCAAGGTGGCTAATTCATTTATTTGTGATCCTGTTCTGGAGACTGTAAAAACCTTTTTGTTTTTGTGTTTTTGCTTACCAACGACCTCAATTTCTAATAGGCACACACAAGTTTAACGCAGACTGAATTCAATGGCACATCAAACAATCCCAGCTTATGAATGCAGGACCTACCGACTAAATTTAACTTTCGGTCCTCTGTAATTTAATGGCTACCTTTAATACATAAATTGCAAAGATGAAACTCATATTTCAACTGTCCCACGGATAGAATTTGATTATCCGAAGTTTTCCAGGCCATATGCTTGGTACGTATGCTGTTCTGCGTATATGAACACAGTATTCCTCTGAAGTGACGGTTATCTCCAAAGCCGTGTCCTTTCGAAGACTTGCTTTTTTACTATTCAGTGTCAACAGAATTTCTGTTGACTGAAACGTCGTCATCAAATACAGCAAGGACAAGGTTAGATCGACTCGACAATAAATCGACAACTCTCTGGGTTCTGATAAACACTTGGGTAAGGGTATTCTTCTGCCCAAAGGCTTTTCATTACAACGTCCTCTGTATCACTGATAGGTATGGTTGTGAAATTGACGGACATCTTCGAAATACTATTCTTCACAGTAGCAATACACGTTCGGTGGTCTTTTCGATAGTCTGCTTGTGTCGACACTTGTTGGTTTGTTGACTGGGCTGATAATTGTACGGTGATAATGCTGATCTGCCATTGACCATCGCCAGTTACTATGACTCGGCCAAACACTGGGAGTCAGAACACGAGGTGCGACAGCGTACACCGGTTCATAACATTCAGTTGAGGAACGAAACCCGTCTTATTAGCCATCAATATGACCAGCCTGGCAGTCAGCCAATCAGAAAGCAGAAGCCTATTGATCCAATTTGGCCATGTGGTAAGACAAACAAGCGGGTGATATTACGTCAGGATTCCGCGACAATCGAAACTCGGCAGCAAACTCAGACAGTCGGGAGCTCTAATTCTGGTAGCTGTTGACAGTGAATGATGCAGTATAACTGTCAGCGAGGCGTTCAGAATCGACAGTTCAAGGAGATAACTACATCCAAGTGAATCACTCCATGCTGATGCTCCAGTTTTTCTGTCGTTCAAAGTATGTGTACCGACTGGTGTGGTTTGTTGTTGACTGTGGACAATTGAAATAAAGACCCTCAATTACAGGTGAATTCAAATTCCATTTAACAGTTTTTACCCGAATCCGAATTACGGTATTTGACCAATTGAATTCTTCGTTGTTCAGGGTTTTATCGCGGAAGCTAGACACAGCCGAATCGACCCTGAAGTGCATGTAGCAAGTTACTGGAAGTAGGTTCCCAATATGGTTTGGAAGCCTGAGCGTTTTCACGATTTTTATAAATTTATCTAATCATATGGCACATATAGAAGTGTCACAATGATATTTCGCGGTTACCCACAATGAAACCGATATGTTCAATCTTTGGTACGAAAGACTTCCAGGTTTATAAAATAAAGAATGAATTATTTCATCGTCTGATGCAGATATGCAATCACTATTCCAGATAAATTTTCAATTTTTTTACATCTCGGGCGAAATTGTATTATTCATTAAGGAGTAAAGAGTAAAGTGGTTCCCACATCAATTTGTTCCCACTTGGCCTGAACGGAGGTAGTTTTTTAAATGCTTGTTTGATTAACCGATTGAATTTGTGTACCGAGTTTTTCACAAATGACACTTTCAGAGTTATGCAACACAAGAATGAAGCTTGCAGAACCAGGAAACTCCTCATTATAGCGTTTAATTTGTCGTTACGGAGACTTTGAAATCCCATTAAATGCACGACAGAGTTTGCAATTTGCTGGCCTATAATACAAAATGGGTTGGCATGAATATGCCTGATGCACTGTTCAAGCGGTTTGTCTCAGGCGACCTGCTAATCATGCACGTTATAAACTACTGGCTTAATGCGCATTTCAAGTTGGAAGCCGATACAGCTGTGTTCCAGGTACATAGTTGACACACTGAACCCTCTGTTCAAACGTATATACGACTAAAAGCCCTGTATTCGTAACCATCCTGTAACTAAGATCGTTTGAGGCACCGGCTTTTATTCGTTAGGCGGCTGTACATCCGTATTATATTGCCTTCCATGCTATTGAAACAACCTATATAGGCTAAGACATATGGTTATAGAAACACCGAAACTTTGTGAACCATATTCAACTGACGTCTATTTTGAGTGATTATTTGATTCACTTCATCCATATCTATTTAGTTAGGGCATCCGTCGCCCTTTTGCACACCACCCATTGCTCAGTCAGACCAAGTAAACACAAACGAATATGTAGTGGATACAAGCACTGTTGCTCAACGATTTAGAAATATCCTACTCTGTAGAGACGGTTATTTTTTCCTGCAAATGGTGTTCAGTGTAACTGACAAAAAGTTCTACCCTGTATGAGGGACACGCTTTCGGGAACAAATATCCTTTTTGTCATAATAACGTTCGCTGTGGTGGCGTTGCACCGAATAATATAATTGTAAAACGTCTATATGGAAATAACTTCAGCTATACAGACCGAAGATTTAAGGAAGATATAGCAGCAGTGATTCAGCCAATGCCTAATCATTACTGGTACTAGAAACAGGGTTTGCAAGATTAAGGATTTCCAAATAACGAATGTGCCGACACACAATAGTGGAAATATTTTAAAAATACTACACCAAAATCATGGTATTTCCCGTGATGAAAAAAGCGGTGCTAACAATAATCCAAAGAAACGAGATGTGTGTATGTCAAGAATGCTAAACAGCCAAGATGAAGTTGATAGGGTGTGTGGCGTGTTGAGTTGCTTACGTTCTCACATCCAGTGCCATGGTGTACTGTAGAAGGGTCGCCCGACGATCGTGTGCGGGCGACCGTGCCAGTTTGACAGTTATAACCACGGTGTTAACGGCAAATCGTCGGACAACAGTCAGTTGTCTGTAGGTGGAATCGTTCATCAGTGATCACGTGTGCATTGTGATCTGGATGTCCGAATCACGTGGTATCGCTGATCCGCATACATCAGTCCATGTGGCCGTTGGTGTTGGCGTCGTGATAGGTGAGTCAGTCATTGAGTCACAGCATAGTGACAACTGGTCAGGTGTCTAGGGAATGAATAATGAAGGTTGAGTTTGATTAATCCCAAAGTCATTAGGTTTGGTACACGACTGGGGACATCAACAAGACCCATACCGCGAATTAGAACTATAATTGCCTGTTGACAGCGGGATTTTTCATTCACAGTACATACGCAACTTTCAAGTAAATATGAAGTCTCATGTAATCAGCCGTTCCCGTTGGGCAAGTTAGTAACCCATAGATACAGCTGTATGAGAAACTGACAACTTATCTTAACTAGCTACTTCAGAGAGTCAGCAATTACAGTAAGCTCTAACCATGTCTTTCTCACTTCAGTTTCCAAAAGCTTTATAGTGGAACCAAATGCGTCACCAACTACAAGCAAACCAAGCAAGGAATCCCTCCTTGATGATTTTGAACTGCCTTCACGTCATCCAGAAACTTCCACTACCATCGAGTTTAATGATGGCGTTAATGAGGAAAGCGAATCTGTTGATTGCCTCTTAAGTAAGTTACATCAAACGTTGGGCCTTTACCCATGTTTAACCGCTCGTGAGTGATACTATTAAATGATATATTCTTATGATTAGTAACAGAAATACACATGTATCGCCTTCCAAATTATGTCGTTTAATCGCTCCTGGCCACGACAAATAATCCAGTCAGTGAGTTGTAGTTGACGATTCCAATACAATCTAATCGGACGATCATCTAAGCCCATGGAGACGTGAGAAAAGCCTGTCTAAGTGACTGGGATTTACAAAGTATTGTTGATGGGTTGCAATAAAAACGTTCATTATTCTACAGTTCATAATAAGTGCGAAACGAAACAACCCAGTCGTCAAAAAACACCGCTTCCAATGTATTCAAACCAGCGATAGAAAGAGCATTACCAAATGCGGCGAGCGTTCTGCCAACTGAACTACAAGGCCTCGCCGAGAGTTCAGAAATTCCACAGTCACACTCTGTAATCCAGCAGTCTCATAGTCTCATACGGAATCCACCGAGTGATCCAAGGGATTGATTCCTCGACAACATTTCTCAAACAGTTCACAATGGAATCCACCAACGCTGCCCATGAGCGTGGAAATGGAATGGCCAATAAGTGGCTTGAATGCTAATGCTCAGCGGTGACGTTCTTGAATTCCATGATGAACTGCCCTGACAGTAAATCCCTGGATCAGTTGGTGGATTACACATGAGACAGGGTTCAGTTGGGTAACAGAGTCCGATTGTGAAACTGTGGAGCTTCTGGAGTGGGGTTGTAGATCAGATAACAGAACACTTGTCCCATTTGGGCATGCTCTTACTGTTGGTTCAAATCCAACTGAAGCCACATTTTTCACATTTAGATCTCATTCAAACTAAACAAGTGACTTTGCTAAATGACCTCCAGACAACAGAAAGAGGTGTCATGAAAACAACCGCCTAGAAATGAGGGTGAGGGAATGTTAAACAATATCACGCAATGAAGTTTCAGCAAACTACCGACTGTAGTTATGAGACAAGAGGAAAACAGGCACGTTTTCTGCATGCAACCAGGGCACACAGTTACCACAGGTTTCAACTGTATGCAACAAAAATCGGACTGGGAAGCAGGGTTGGAAACAAATTTCTGCAGGCAAAATAAACACTTTTAAAAATTTAAATTCTTCTTATATTTTTGTCACATATCGTGTTCGTTATCAACTGCTGATTATAACCAGACGAATCCTCATAGATATCCCGAAGATAAACGTGGTTATCGTAGGAAGCTAGCACTTCCTCTCACTTCCTTAGATTTCTGATGACCACTGACTATCGTACCTCTGATAGTCACAAATAAATCTGACTTAAGCAATTTTGAACGGTAGTTTTGAACAACGAAATGGAATGCATTTATTCGGAACACAAAAAAATTTATGTAATGTGTATGATATACAACAGATATTGTCAATAGTTGGCATGACGTTATTCATAGTAAATACGATAAGTTTCAACAACACCAATTAGTGGCGCACACATTTGGACAAATTCTCCCTTACTTTGGAAACAAAGCACTTCTTTGCTCTGCCAAAGTAACCTTCATTGCAGTTGCATATAAGTGAGCAGACACAGTATGTGTGGATCAAAAACATGAACACTATTCACAACTTATCTCAGTCTTCCCATTCAGATAAGCATTTCGACCAGCGTAAATCGAAAGGAAGCACTAGACTCCAGTTTTGCTCCCAGTATAACTCACCAGTATTGCATATCCTTGTCCGGATCGGAGTTTGCACTCTGAATTTTTTTAAGTTCACGAAAGGCACGACCAGCTAGTCAACTCCAAAAGCTTCACCATAACATTCTGCGAATGATGTTCAGTTTGACTGATCATTTCGAAGATAGAATAAACGGAATCCCACATTTCAGTCTAATCAGTAACTCTGTGGTCAGGACTTCTCAATTAATTCGAAGTTACTGTCTTCATTGAACCAACTGAGCATGGATTGAATTAGTCGTGAAAGTTCGAGGATTTAGGTTATTGTAAAGCAAAATGTGTGAAGCCACCGACGTGCTGATATCCCCTGAATGATGGCGCAGTGATTCTGGGTCGGAGTTAATACGCAGAGTTCGGAATTGCTGAATACCCCTTCAATCAAATTTATTAGCCATTACGAGGATCAATACAAACCGTAATTCGCTTAAAATGCAGTTTTGTGTCAACTTTTCATCGTGATCACCTGTTTAAACGGTGGTTTTATTCTACCATGGCTTCCTGGAGACATTTTATATGAACCACTAGTTCATAGTACGGATCTGCGTAAGTCCAATTCCTCTACAAAGCTGTTCACCGTACAGATTCGATTAGCTCGTGTGACTGGCATATTCGCTGGTGGTGAACTAGCGTGAAACTCTTGAATTCCAGAGACCAACTGGACCATGTGGATTTCCTTTAGCCGTGTCATCTTCTGGACAAATTGTGATTGTCTGGAAGCTGCAAACAACTATCAGCTGTGAATTCCTGTTACCATCAGATTAGGATTCATCTCACAAACCACCAGCCTCCACTTCTCTGTTGTTGAGATCGCGTACAAAAATGTAAGACTAACTGTTTAAACACTATTGTATCAATTCGACGGTTTTCAAAGTTCTGACAAGTCGTGACGCTATTGATCTGAGGGTTCCATTTGGAATCCTATAGGGTTGTTATGCTTAAAGATTCTTGCGGTTGCGTAGAACAAGTAAGGTTTGCATGTTCAGAAGAGTTAATCACAGAGTTGATTTTGCATGAATCCTGTGGTTTGTCTTACTGCGTTTACCAATTATACATCCGAAGCTTGTTTGATATGTGAATGGTTCATATTACGGCAAATCCCTAACTGAAAAAAGCTTCGGGAGTGTGTTTGTTAACAACCTTCAGAGTTCTAAATGTTTTTTGTACTTCTAAGGGAATTAGGCTGACGAAGATGCATAACTTGTATCCATGATGTGTAAATGTTTCATTTTATCGTGTGTTCGAAATTAATTGCGGCAGTTTCATTGGTAATATAAATTTCCAATTACAATTAATTCCCAATTGCAGTAGACAGCGGGTCACCCAACCTTTGGAAGACAAGTTCGCGTTGGTTAACAAAATTCAGCTTAATCGGATATGCGATTTCTATTCAATGGTGTTCTCAAGTAATGTGAGAAAATCGCTCGGCAGAAAAAGAGCCCCTGAAACTGCATGCAGTGCGTTCTCGTTCTTGTTACATTTTGGTGTAACAGGATAGTGTTCGTCGCTTCTTGGTTTCACATGTTTTATTTATCCACGTCCAAATGCTTTGTGTAAATTTATCAGTATATGTCGTTTATCGATTTTCACGCCTGTCATTTCCACGATACAACCGGAATACGAACTATTATCTGCACGCATTTTCTGTTTTCACACACACATTACGGTCGTTTGTCATAGGAGGGGGTGCTACAAATTGTAAAGTATTCCATACTACGTATCCTGCGTAACACATTGAAGCGTGTAATAGTACATTATGTTTGTTGAGTAGATCATGATTTCTGTAGTACCTAACTTCCGTTTGAAAAAAGGTTGCTCGATTGCCTTGAGTCTGACGCGCATCACTTGCAAGCAGATATGGCTGGCCGTTTGCATACGGTAATCCACTTATACCTACTATGAGGCCGGTGGCGCCGTGACCAACACAGCTGTTCCAAGAAAACGTAGCCGGTGTTCTGATTCCAACTGTGTCGAGGATATGCACTATTGATGAGCCTCAGTAGGAACGAAACTCGAGTGTAGCATACGGGCTGACCGGAAAACCTACGAGAACTTGAAGGCTGCGATTGTCTGTGAGATACTTTCAGTCTAGATCAACGAGAATCCTTATTATCTAAAGTAACCCAGAAATAGGCTCTTATAACAATTACTAGTAAGTAGTGTGGCAGATTTGTGATTTTAGATTAGACCCAACTGTGAAAAGTTAGGGCTTCGGCGGAGTTGGAACCAGCATGCCTCGACGCGGCAGGCGCTCTAACAGCTGAGCTACGAAGCCACACCGGGAGCTCGGAAATTTCACATTTGGAGTCTGTCAACCACCCGTCCCACTGTCTCATATGGAATCCACCAAATGAGTCAGGGGATCGACTGCCCCCGCAGCATTTCTCAGACAGTTCACGCTGGAATCCACCAACGCCACTGCTGAGCATAGAAATTACATTACTAGTAAGTAACAATGCGTGTTGCACACAGAATAAAACATCTTCGGATAAGATCTTTCAAATCTAAGAGAAGAATTTCAGATAGAATAGTCCATAAATTTATCGACAATAATGAATTCTTACAGGTATACCGAGATCAGTCGATCGATAAAGTACAAGAATACCCAAAATCTCATGACCCTTGCTCAAAACAAGTACCAGTTTTGCGTGATTGAAGTCAATTGAATTGAAACAGGGAATGGATTAAAAGGAAGTTACATAAACATCAAGTACTAATCATAAGAATGTCCTGCAAGAAAATGGAAACTTAATCCGACTAATCAAGTTAATGTGAGCACAGCAATAATGGTTGCAACTGATTCACAACCACTATCAATACCCGTTGAGGACTTGATCAGTCAAATGACTTTACTTTCATTTCGGAATAGAATATCCAATCCTATGTATAATGAAGCTGACATATTCACTTGAACCAAATCTTTTGCTTTAAAAATATTCCACATTCCTCCCAATATTTTTCTTAGCCACCGTCAGGGTGTCGACATGATGGTACACCAGCACAAGGTGCAAGTTAAATATCACGTCCTAACCGTGCAGTCCCAAAGCAAAATCCTGAATATGTGGTACTGGACAGCAATCAGGAAACGCTGCGGTCGAGGGGGTGCACAACTTCTCACCTTCAGTGTTAGTGGGGTTCTGGTCAGCAGAACTTAGCGTACAGTTCACCATTTCGGCGATAAGACCTGGTGGAGGGGAGGTGACGTTGACTTCGACACGGATGTCGACAAGGAATCTGATGTCGGAACCCTTGTTTCCCGCGCAAAATAGGAGACTAGTTAGTGCTTTGCTAATCCTAGCAGCCGCCCTCAGGGGCTCGTCATGGAGTCTGATTGTAGTTGGGAACGGCAGAAGATCCAAGGCTTCTCACGCTTCACTGCTTTGTTGCCATGATTATGGCAATATCAACACTATGCAGTACGACTTCGAGGTATTTATTTAGAACGCCGTTCGTCACACTTTTTCAGTATGTTGATTTGTTCACTTAGCAGCTCGTTTCGGACCTACACTTGTCCAATAGCGTTCTCCATTTCTGAGTTTTCTGTGTGACGTGTCGTCTCTCCACGAGGTTTAGAAGCAACATGTATTGCCTTGGTAAAATAACTTGTGATTTTGTCCTGCATTTTCTCTCCTCATTTCAAACTACTTCTGCAAAAGCCATCAACATTTGACATACGTTTGACAGCAGTTTATCGAACCAAAGTTGTCTTAGAATAGCACCGTCTAGCTTACAGCCATCCAGAACGCTACGCATGTATCGTCAGACTTGTCGGAATGCTTTCTTCTAGATTCACGGTGGTGAACAAATCTTGACCATTTTCATATCTGACTGTCCCCCACGTGAAATAATTAACTCTTACAGAACATCGTATAGGGTTTTTGAGGGGATGTGTTTCAAAAGATCCCTAACTTCTGCTGGCACGTCTTTAGGTAGTGATTGATAAGCCTCGTTAAAAGCATTGCCTAGATTCGATGGAACCAGTTCTTTGAATTTCGAGGGGAATACTCCAGCAACCGCAGAGAAACGATGTCCTTGATTTTATTGCCCACATTAGCTGTATTCTCCATGGCGCAACGAGATAAAAAAGTTAACTAATCGAAGAGAAAAATATCTACAAAAATTAGTGCAACAACAACAATTATCGAGGTTGTTAACTGTGTAGTAGTGATTTGAAATAACCTGACTAGAGAAATCTTAGCGGTGAATATAAACGCCGAGTAGGTAGGCAAACGGTGTCGATGTAACAGCAAATACTTTAACCTGTCGATTTTCGCATCCACTACATTACCAAGACATGGCCTGTGAGGTAATCAAGCTCTGCAGAGACAAGAAGAAGAGTAGTGTGTCGTCCAAGACAATGTTAGCTTTGTCGTGAGGCAGAAAATGGGCGTACGCGTTAGGCCGGGATTATTCGGCATATTTTGCTCAACCGTAGAAAAGGTAGACTGGATCAGAGCAATTTATATTTCCAAAAAACATGCGACAGGAACGTTATCAAGACGGCACAGCAGGCACAGTTCATAGAACTGCGCAACTGTACAAACAAGCACAAAATAAATACGTATGACGAACATTCCGTAAGTCGGCTTGCACATAAAACAGCTCAAGCTAATACGTAGTGACTAACAGTAGTAAACACTCATTGCAAAAAGGTGCTCATCAGCACAACACCAACAGTTCAACAGTCTTGTTGGGTAGTGTGTACTTAATCGACGATGACTGGCAATTCAGTGCATATGATCTCATACACTCTAGGTAGCAGCGAACACTTGTGTACCCGTTTAAGTTTGACATGTACCCCGAGTTCTTACAACTCCAAAATCAACCACGTGACCACAAATTAAATCGTTTCTGTCAGTAAAGCATTCTTCCTAATGTGGGCTTATTATAACACTGTAAATGTTTTCGATGCCTAGTGTCTTCTGTCCTAAATATTCATGAACTCGATTCCGCAATTTGGTCTCTTTTGTTAACCCACATTCCTTTTTGCCGCCTCATCCCAAACCAAATAACGCTGCAAGATATCGGCAAAAACTCAGTGTTAGTAAAGTCAAGCAGTTTGAGTGTCGCGTTTAACATGTTATTAATAAATGGATTGAAAAGAACATAACGTTACGGGCAAATTGTAACAGTCAATTATTCAACCACGTCGGACTACCCTTCTCGAGAGCATTGTAATCAACAGCACATTAACAATGTAACAAAGGACACGTGCGGTGTGCGATGTTTAGGTCAACCTGCGTTGAGTTTAAACGGACTGGTCGAAGTCAGTACCCCTTACGTGGGAACGCAAATGTTTGTTGCTATATGTCAATCCACGCCACACTGTCGAGAAAGGTTTCCTGTCACCGCGAAAACGCTTGTGTTCTGAGTGTAAATGGTGAGAGCTTAAGTACGAAATCGAAACGCATAGGAACGCAGAACCTTGCAAATAGCTCCAGCCTCATTAAAACATACCTTCTGATACTTTGACAATGCACATAGTTCAATGGTCAAATATAGTCTCTAGCTTTTGAAGTTGGTATGTGTCCTCTGGATTTAACCACAGGAGCCCTTGCACTCCATAACGCACACTACTAATAGTCTACTTGTCTCTGTCATGTAAACTACATTGCAATCATCGTGTTTGATTTTGTGAACGCGGTCTGTCTGGCCACCCCTAAAGACTGGAATCTTGTGATGTGTCACCAGTCTTTCTAGAGTATTGTCTAACCGAAACGTCATTTGGGCAACCAACTCAGAAAGAATGAACCAAATTTTTAGACGGTCATTCACGATACGGTATTTGCACTGTACAATGGAAATTTCTCTTCTCGGTGATTTTCCCCTCAGTCAGTTTTTAATAAAGGCCCGTGATTATTGTTTGGCAGCTAACCATTCATTAATGTCAGAAATCTCTGTTGTTTGGGCATTTTATCGGTGAAGATTCTATTTACTCCGCTAACGAGTGTTCGGATGACTGAACTCTTCACAACGAGCGGATACGATGTTATCTTCAGATTTTTTCTCAGATTTTCAACATTCTTGCACGTAGGTAATTCTGTTAGAGATTCCCCTAATATTGTCGTTGCGCGCTTCAGATGCAGCCGAATCATTCATTTTCTCAATGTACAATGCAAATTTCTAAGGTTGAAGAGTCACATCTTCTGATCGACTCACTTGTCTCATCTAAAATATTAAACATTGGTTGTTGTTTACTATAACATCAAACATCATGATTCATCAGTAAACACTTGACCATGGCGATCAACAAATCATGCCAGGAATGTTAGCCTGTTTCTGGCTACTTAGGATCGACGATTCAAATAACGCTGAATGAGGAGGTAGAGTTAATAAAACTATCTCCTAAATTCGTATTCAGCAACCTCGAACGATTTAAGCAAACATGTACCACTAAAATTCGACTGAGTTGATTGGTGTTAGGCCCATTCCAACTGGATACATAACCCAACAAAAGTCAGGCATATATCGATCGTTTACTAGACGCTATAACGGAGACGATTTTGCCAAATCACGCAGATTTGAACCGTTTCACAATAAAATAAATGTGGGCGGTGTACATTTTACGGTGAGTCTTTTTGTAGCAGGGATACCATCGCGCAATGAGAATTTATGACAACTGAACAGTCTCTATTTTCTGATAACTAGCGATATTTCACTTTTGAACAGGAATGATTCTCGCACCACTTTCCCACATAGGTCTACTGTTCTCTGCGTTTCCGCAGTTGTTTGGTTATATCATACTGATTAATCTTTTCAGTTACCAGCTTTGTCTCACCACAGATGTAACAGGCAAACCGGTTTTTAGTCTTATGCCCGGAGAACTTATTGATCAACTTTAGGGCAACGTTGAGGCACTGAAGGAGAACGTTCTTCTGAAGTAGGAGTTTCAACAGAAGTCCAGTAAGTAGAAACAACACAAACAAACATGGGTCAAACGTCCAGCAAGTCGTGAACATGACTTACTCAAACAAAAACTAAAACGACGTCAACAACACGACAGCATTTTCTGTCAGGCAAATCAAGCTGAATTTGTGCGCGCTCGATGTTTTCAACCACGTGTTATACAAACATCGTCATGACATCCATTTGACTTCTGTAGCTTACCAGGAACACCATAGCAATCGTGTTTATAAGACTGTGTCAAGAAGTAATTCAGTAAGTCCCCTCTCCGCGCATACTCGTGGGCACAATCTTTGAGTCTGACCATCTTTTTTGTCGTAAGTGATCTAAGTAACAAGTGTGCCGCGTTTGTTCGTTTTCATTCTCACTGATGCTGTTTTACGAAACACCTACAAATAGTTATTCGGTACCTCACACCAAACCAGTACCACCGCGCTTGTTCACATTACCTTGTGAATGTAAATTTACTACGAACCACTAGCATCAAAGTTAGTGTGTCGGCATAGGTATTACAGTTTTACTGGTAGCTACATAATGAATCCGCGCAATCTCTACTACTGTAGGCTACATTCACCAGGATAACAATGTTTTGGCTATTACCGTTGGGACCGCCGCTCAACCAGTCTGACGCTTGTTTGAATTCTGAAGGTCGACTGGAATTTCCCTCAATACTCGTCCTCCCTATAAGCTGCTCTGCGGTTGTTTTGAAGGTACTCTCAGGTCCAACTACCTAGCGCCCTTAAATGTTGCCTTGAAGTCCATTTGTGAACAGCGTATAAATCAATAAATGAAGCACGTTTGCAGATTCACCGTCTTCTCACTGCGACTTCCGATTCACGTTAACATAAAGCTGGGAAAACCTTAGGCGTACGAACGTAGGAACTAGCAATACAATAAGTTAAACGCATGTCCTGTCTCCAGATGACAATTGTCCGTGAAATGCCTGGGGGTTTTAGTGATACCCACCTATCTTTCTTACCAGTCTCTACCCTTTTGGCATACTTCTTGATGGTGAAAGGAATAGAAATTGTTAGAGCAGTAAACAGTTCATGTGTGGAAATATCGGTGATAAATAGCGTTGTGATAATAACAGTCTCACTCTGTTCAACGAGGTGGACGAATAGTCTGCTGGCAAACAGCAGAAAGCATCTTTAACAAGCTTAGTTTTAGTGCTAAGAAGAACAGTTGAAGAACAACGATCTAATTATAACAATCCCGAAATTGTCTCATCCTTGCCAACCAAATCACTTCCTGCAGCTCGTCTTCAGCACAAACAAATTCAATGTTTGAACTGGCATCACAAACATATGTTGTGGAATTTTCACCTGAGAATTTGTTGCGGTAGAGATCAAAGAGAGAGCTAGGTTGTCCTATATCGGTTCACAGCACATACCCCCAAGTTTCCCTTGTTCCTAGTTCGGTGTCAACCTGAGCCACTAAATGGAAGAAGAATCTTGAATGAGACGAACCAAAGTACACAGATGGTTCGAAGACCGATGGAAAGCTATAAACTATACTTCAATATATGTTCCATTGTATTCACCTAAATAGATTCGCATAGCTGTTTGAAATCCATGTATATTTACTACTACTATAATTACTACTGCGCATTTCCAAATACCAAAGCTGGCGTCGCAGAGAGGATATCTGTTCTGATGAATTTCTATAAGTTTGAAAATCTGAACATCCAAACAATTTCACGATAAATCTGGGACGCTCTAAAATTTGGTGTATTGCCCGCAAAAATGTAAGAGAATGGAAGAAAACGCCGCATTTCCTTACCGTCATGGAAAACGGTGCGTATGCTTCGATTGGAGTTTCCGTATTCGCCATTTTCACTTCAGTATGTTTCCATAAAACATCTGCCACTCAGGTTTATTCAACCTGTCGAATTTACAGCTGCAGAAAGAGCGAAATGTCGCTATAATACAAAAGGGACTTCAAGAAATCCACGTATCTACTCTTCTGCTCCAAATTCAGACAGCAATACGAAATTTCGGCGATCAACTGCAGATTCACCTAAGAGGACGATTAATTGCGGAAATCAGTGCCCCTAGTCTTCAGCAGAATTTGTTACCACTGAAGGAGGCATCTTCCCCGTCTGCCAGTGCGGTCTGTGAACAACTTCAGGATGTGAAGGCAATGGTGATGAAGAGCCAGTTATGTTGTATAACGCCAACCGTGCTCAGAAGCACGCACATCGACAATAGCGGCATTTTGAAAACGTAACCCGTCAGAAGAATACGGCAGTTGAATCACATCATTCTAATTCGAACTTTGTCCAACAATGGGGTAACTGCAAATCATGTGGTTATAAACATTCTTGACTTACCGGCCCATTCCGCAATTCTGAATGCCGTGAACGCGGCTAGGTAGTCCAAATTCAAGCCGTCTGTAGTAATTCGAAAGCAAAATTGGTCTTGAGTTCTTTAGGAGAATGCGGTTTCTGATCTAAATATCTATTCTTTTGCACTTGCTGCAACTTTAACTGACGCTGCTCATTCTGCCAATCATATGAAAATCATTTACTGCCAACCACTTTCCCGAACAATTCCCTATTGTCTACAAGGGTAGTGTTGAATCATTCATTTATGTTGATTGCATGCAGCGGGTAGAAATTTCTGTTGTCTTGATGGTTGTTTTCATTTATGTTAAGCGTATTACTGTACATGCATTACATACTGTTGATGAATGTGAACTTTCACCCACATATACGCAATCAGTCACTCATACATGTTCATTTTTTGCGACTACTTCTGACCTATTCATTATTGGTGTTAAGTGCATGAAGATTTGTGGAAGTTAGAAATGCGCGATAGTAATTGGAAGTGTTTTTGTTGAAATCCAAGACTTGGTAAATCTTGGTAAATGCTCATACCTAATTTATCTGTACATAATCGACACGTAGATCAGATGCGTTTTGTCGATCCAGGTCGGTTCGTTCCAAATTCTGGTGTGACTTCAGATAATAATGAGTCCGTTTCAGATTCGATTTCTAACCAAAATATGACAAGCATCATTCGAAGGTCCTCAAGGCTTCAAATAAAACCCAGAAAGGATTTCAAGAGCCCGCAGTCCAATTCTACGTGTGGCGAATGTGACGAATGTCATTGAACATATATTTTCACGTCAATTATTGAAGTTCAGGTTGTACATGTTTTGATACAAGCGTGTGGTTATCCTTCATTCGATGTGTTCTGCTCCGTTCGAATATACCGGCTACTGGTATCGCACCTAGAAAATTTGCGGTGTTACCATAAGCCCACATTAGGAAGAATGCTTTACTGACAGAAACGATTGAATTTGGAGTTGTAAGAACTCGGGGTACATGTCAAACTTAAACGGGTACACAAGTGTTCGCTGCTACCTAGAGTGTATGAGATCATATGCACTGAATTGCCAGTCATCGTCGATTAAGTACACACTACCCAACAAGACTGTTGAACTGTTGGTGTTGTGCTGATGAGCACCTTTTTGCAATGAGTGTTTACTACTGTTAGTCACTACGTATTAGCTTGAGCTGTTTTATGTGCAAGCCGACTTACGGAATGTTCGTCATACGTATTTATTTTGTGCTTGTTTGTACAGTTGCGCAGTTCTATGAACTGTGCCTGCTGTGCCGTCTTGATAACGTTCCTGTCGCATGTTTTTTGGAAATATAAATTGCTCTGATCCAGTCTACCTTTTCTACGGTTGAGCAAAATATGCCGAATAATCCCGGCCTAACGCGTACGCCCATTTTCTGCCTCACGACAAAGCTAACATTGTCTTGGACGACACACTACTCTTCTTCTTGTCTCTGCAGAGCTTGATTACCTCACAGGCCATGTCTTGGTAATGTAGTGGATGCGAAAATCGACAGGTTAAAGTATTTGCTGTTACATCGACACCGTTTGCCTACCTACTCGGCGTTTATATTCACCGCTAAGATTTCTCTAGTCAGGTTATTTCAAATCACTACTACACAGTTAACAACCTCGATAATTGTTGTTGTTGCACTAATTTTTGTAGATATTTTTCTCTTCGATTAGTTAACTTTTTTATCTCGTTGCGCCATGGAGAATACAGCTAATGTGGGCAATAAAATCAAGGACATCGTTTCTCTGCGGTTGCTGGAGTATTCCCCTCGAAATTCAAAGAACTGGTTCCATCGAATCTAGGCAATGCTTTTAACGAGGCTTATCAATCACTACCTAAAGACGTGCCAGCAGAAGTTAGGGATCTTTTGAAACACATCCCCTCAAAAACCCTATACGATGTTCTGTAAGAGTTAATTATTTCACGTGGGGGACAGTCAGATATGAAAATGGTCAAGATTTGTTCACCACCGTGAATCTAGAAGAAAGCATTCCGACAAGTCTGACGATACATGCGTAGCGTTCTGGATGGCTGTAAGCTAGACGGTGCTATTCTAAGACAACTTTGGTTCGATAAACTGCTGTCAAACGTATGTCAAATGTTGATGGCTTTTGCAGAAGTAGTTTGAAATGAGGAGAGAAAATGCAGGACAAAATCACAAGTTATTTTACCAAGGCAATACATGTTGCTTCTAAACCTCGTGGAGAGACGACACGTCACACAGAAAACTCAGAAATGGAGAACGCTATTGGACAAGTGTAGGTCCGAAACGAGCTGCTAAGTGAACAAATCAACATACTGAAAAAGTGTGACGAACGGCGTTCTAAATAAATACCTCGAAGTCGTACTGCATAGTGTTGATATTGCCATAATCATGGCAACAAAGCAGTGAAGCGTGAGAAGCCTTGGATCTTCTGCCGTTCCCAACTACAATCAGACTCCATGACGAGCCCCTGAGGGCGGCTGCTAGGATTAGCAAAGCACTAACTAGTCTCCTATTTTGCGCGGGAAACAAGGGTTCCGACATCAGATTCCTTGTCGACATCCGTGTCGAAGTCAACGTCACCTCCCCTCCACCAGGTCTTATCGCCGAAATGGTGAACTGTACGCTAAGTTCTGCTGACCAGAACCCCACTAACACTGAAGGTGAGAAGTTGTGCACCCCCTCGACCGCAGCGTTTCCTGATTGCTGTCCAGTACCACATATTCAGGATTTTGCTTTGGGACTGCACGGTTAGGACGTGATATTTAACTTGCACCTTGTGCTGGTGTACCATCATGTCGACACCCTGACGGTGGCTAAGAAAAATATTGGGAGGAATGTGGAATATTTTTAAAGCAAAAGATTTGGTTCAAGTGAATATGTCAGCTTCATTATACATAGGATTGGATATTCTATTCCGAAATGAAAGTAAAGTCATTTGACTGATCAAGTCCTCAACGGGTATTGATAGTGGTTGTGAATCAGTTGCAACCATTATTGCTGTGCTCACATTAACTTGATTAGTCGGATTAAGTTTCCATTTTCTTGCAGGACATTCTTATGATTAGTACTTGATGTTTATGTAACTTCCTTTTAATCCATTCCCTGTTTCAATTCAATTGACTTCAATCACGCAAAACTGGTACTTGTTTTGAGCAAGGGTCATGAGATTTTGGGTATTCTTGTACTTTATCGATCGACTGATCTCGGTATACCTGTAAGAATTCATTATTGTCGATAAATTTATGGACTATTCTATCTGAAATTCTTCTCTTAGATTTGAAAGATCTTATCCGAAGATGTTTTATTCTGTGTGCAACACGCATTGTTACTTACTAGTAATGTAATTTCTATGCTCAGCAGTGGCGTTGGTGGATTCCAGCGTGTATTTCCGAGCTCCCGGTGTGGCTTCGTAGCTCAGCTGTTAGAGCGCCTGCCGCGTCGAGGCATGCTGGTTCCAACTCCGCCGAAGCCCTAACTTTTCACAGTTGGGTCTAATCTAAAATCACAAATCTGCCACACTACTTACTAGTAATTGTTATAAGAGCCTATTTCTGGGTTACTTTAGATAATAAGGATTCTCGTTGATCTAGACTGAAAGTATCTCACAGACAATCGCAGCCTTCAAGTTCTCGTAGGTTTTCCGGTCAGCCCGTATGCTACACTCGAGTTTCGTTCCTACTGAGGCTCATCAATAGTGCATATCCTCGACACAGTTGGAATCAGAACACCGGCTACGTTTTCTTGGAACAGCTGTGTTGGTCACGGCGCCACCGGCCTCATAGTAGGTATAAGTGGATTACCGTATGCAAACGGCCAGCCATATCTGCTTGCAAGTGATGCGCGTCAGACTCAAGGCAATCGAGCAACCTTTTTTCAAACGGAAGTTAGGTACTACAGAAATCATGATCTACTCAACAAACATAATGTACTATTACACGCTTCAATGTGTTACGCAGGATACGTAGTATGGAATACTTTACAATTTGTAGCACCCCCTCCTATGACAAACGACCGTAATGTGTGTGTGAAAACAGAAAATGCGTGCAGATAATAGTTCGTATTCCGGTTGTATCGTGGAAATGACAGGCGTGAAAATCGATAAACGACATATACTGATAAATTTACACAAAGCATTTGGACGTGGATAAATAAAACATGTGAAACCAAGAAGCGACGAACACTATCCTGTTACACCAAAATGTAACAAGAACGAGAACGCACTGCATGCAGTTTCAGGGGCTCTTTTTCTGCCGAGCGATTTTCTCACATTACTTGAGAACACCATTGAATAGAAATCGCATATCCGATTAAGCTGAATTTTGTTAACCAACGCGAACTTGTCTTCCAAAGGTTGGGTGACCCGCTGTCTACTGCAATTGGGAATTAATTGTAATTGGAAATTTATATTACCAATGAAACTGCCGCAATTAATTTCGAACACACGATAAAATGAAACATTTACACATCATGGATACAAGTTATGCATCTTCGTCAGCCTAATTCCCTTAGAAGTACAAAAAACATTTAGAACTCTGAAGGTTGTTAACAAACACACTCCCGAAGCTTTTTTCAGTTAGGGATTTGCCGTAATATGAACCATTCACATATCAAACAAGCTTCGGATGTATAATTGGTAAACGCAGTAAGACAAACCACAGGATTCATGCAAAATCAACTCTGTGATTAACTCTTCTGAACATGCAAACCTTACTTGTTCTACGCAACCGCAAGAATCTTTAAGCATAACAACCCTATAGGATTCCAAATGGAACCCTCAGATCAATAGCGTCACGACTTGTCAGAACTTTGAAAACCGTCGAATTGATACAATAGTGTTTAAACAGTTAGTCTTACATTTTTGTACGCGATCTCAACAACAGAGAAGTGGAGGCTGGTGGTTTGTGAGATGAATCCTAATCTGATGGTAACAGGAATTCACAGCTGATAGTTGTTTGCAGCTTCCAGACAATCACAATTTGTCCAGAAGATGACACGGCTAAAGGAAATCCACATGGTCCAGTTGGTCTCTGGAATTCAAGAGTTTCACGCTAGTTCACCACCAGCGAATATGCCAGTCACACGAGCTAATCGAATCTGTACGGTGAACAGCTTTGTAGAGGAATTGGACTTACGCAGATCCGTACTATGAACTAGTGGTTCATATAAAATGTCTCCAGGAAGCCATGGTAGAATAAAACCACCGTTTAAACAGGTGATCACGATGAAAAGTTGACACAAAACTGCATTTTAAGCGAATTACGGTTTGTATTGATCCTCGTAATGGCTAATAAATTTGATTGAAGGGGTATTCAGCAATTCCGAACTCTGCGTATTAACTCCGACCCAGAATCACTGCGCCATCATTCAGGGGATATCAGCACGTCGGTGGCTTCACACATTTTGCTTTACAATAACCTAAATCCTCGAACTTTCACGACTAATTCAATCCATGCTCAGTTGGTTCAATGAAGACAGTAACTTCGAATTAATTGAGAAGTCCTGACCACAGAGTTACTGATTAGACTGAAATGTGGGATTCCGTTTATTCTATCTTCGAAATGATCAGTCAAACTGAACATCATTCGCAGAATGTTATGGTGAAGCTTTTGGAGTTGACTAGCTGGTCGTGCCTTTCGTGAACTTAAAAAAATTCAGAGTGCAAACTCCGATCCGGACAAGGATATGCAATACTGGTGAGTTAGGTTTACCAAGTAACTGGGTGAGTGGAATTCCCTACGCTTGTCATGAGATGTTCTTCGCTTTCCCTTTGAGAATCCCTTACATGCTTGAGACTTCTATAGCAAAGTGTTGTTGGGGTACTGGTGTACCATGCGACACCCGGTTGTGGCCGACGTTATCACATACTTGGTTGTGAGAACAGGCCCAACTGATAAGGGATGGGTACGCAAAATCATCCTTGGGCGCAGCTGCGTACAACCTAAACGGTGTATGCTTAGGATCCACTCTCATAATTTTGGTTGGTCCAGAAGCGTCGGTGACAAGGTGCACCAATTTAAATAAGGGGTTTGACATCGCGTTGCTCAATGAATCTTCTGTGGAGACGACTGGCTTACAAGTACGTCTCTGTGTACGAGGTGTACACTAAAATTGTGAAACACCGTACAATAAATTATCAGCTGAGCTCCACTCCTCGAAGCAAGAACATTCTATCACAGCCGGTTCAGTTCATAGGGTAAACCAGCTGTCGTTGACGCAGGCGGACCACGCCAAACAATCTGGGGATAAATGAACGAGCTCACCAGCGGGGTATTTATTGCCAAATATTATCTGAAAAGGGCACAGTGATTTCGATAAGATGCGACACACATGGAGAGTAATGGACAGTGGAACGGAGACTAGGCAGTGGCAGTGAACCCAATGCAAGCAAGATTACTTTCGGCTGGAGTTTTGTAGGCCCGTGTTTTACCATGCCCCAGAATGGACATTGCGTAAACCTCAGTAAACAAAATGACCGGAAGTATATGCGAGTCAGTTTTACTGATGAATCATTTTGGAGGACAAGGAATCTTCTGCAGAGGACAGACAATCGCTGAATTGGACTAAAGCCAGCGTAATACCCAAGGACAATCTTTATTATGATGCAAGTCTGCAGGGGAGGCAAGATGACTGTGCATTACATAATAACGAAAGATGGCTAATAAACGTCTTATCGCATCAGAGGCAAGCCAAATCTATAAACCCACTTTCGTGTAAAACTGGAAGCATATGCATATTGATGTGACGTTCATGGGACCGACACAAGCCTTAGGCAAGGAGATGAAACTCTGCCTGCGGAGTCCAAGACTTCTTCTGAACCCAGAAGAGCGACGACCAGTTATGTCGGCTTAATCGTACGTGTTGAAAGAAAACACTGAAGTTAGGACCTCTCCTTTTGTGATCGCGGAATCCAATTTTGGTTTGCAATGTATCATCTTTTCCAGGATACTCCAGATGAATTAGGTTATTGCGGGCCGAAGCTTGATAATCAGGTTGTGTTAACTATGACGGTGGTGGGGCGCACTACTCTAAGTGCGTCAGTCAAAGCAAAACCGCTCTGTGATCTCAAATTTAGAGCCCTTTGTCCCAAAATTCTTGAGTCTGTGCGAAAACACAATGATTTCAGACGCTGACGTTGCCAAGCGCCTCCACCTTAAACTGTGGTATGGTGGATAGACGTGGAGTTTGTGACTGGCCTCAGTTTATATCCCTGTATCTCGGCAGTAGAATCCGATCGGAGGATGGAGGCACTGTCAACCGAACGAACACGCTGTCACAGTGTTGTCGCAAGCTATTTGGGCTGTCACTCCCAGAGCCAAAAGGGTTCACAGGTGCATCGCATGTGCTTGATCTCGAATGGTAACCATCAACTGAGTGGGATGTTATTATTATAAGAGAGTTCACTCTGAGCATCGCAACCAAGTGATTGCATTGACCCCATCGATGAAATCGTTGACGGACGGTTACCCACTGAAGTATTGTGGGGTGGGTTATTTCGGTACGTTTTATGTACGTACAGAGAGAAACTTGCTCGCACGTGAGGTTTTATGGTTACCTGTTGACAGACTTGTGTTGTTCATGTGGAACAATCGCATTCCATGCCCACGGGCTCATTTCTCAAGGCTTTGGTGCACGTTTTGGGCGAGCGGTGCACGCTTAGTTGGCATTTACATTGACAGCAGTTCCAAATCTGTTGGGGCCAACTTGGAGCTAAGGCGATGGTTGGACGCCGTAGACCATAGTGAGTTGATGGAAAAGCTATCAAAGTGAAGGACTGATTAGTAGCACAATCCTCTGGTTAAATATCACTGAACCATAGACTTGGAAATGATGAGTCTCACCTTGATGTAAGTACTGCCGTCAGTAACGCAACAAGTAGTGAATGAGGAATCGCTCCCCACCTAAATGGCGGTAATTGAGCGAATTGATTTTGTTGTGCGGGCACTTTCCTCGTTCGACTTTCGAGGACTTTCCACTTTCGAGGTGAGGGATTTATTTTTCTTGTGGATTTATTCAAGCCGCAAATTATTATATCACGTTTTTACAAGCACCTTTTCACTTCCCATTTCGAAGATGAATTTTATATTTCGATGTTGGATACTGAGACACGCATAAAGTAGATTACCGAATCACGCGTGAAACTGGTGTAACCTTGAATCATTAGCAAACGACTCGAAACATACCCTTCATTTTTTAATCCGTAAGTACTACTTGGCTTGTTCAATGCTTTCTGCTATGTTGGTGTTCGTGGGTGTTGTCAAACTGTTGCGTTGCATTAGAACTTCTGAAAACTCAACCCTTCTGCAAGACGATCTGAACACTCAGATATCGTGATCTCAGACCAGCTTTCTGGATTTCAATGTGGGAAGGGACTAGCTAATGCACAACCTGCACATCTCCAGCGTATGTAGTGAACATGACTGACTTGCCTTGTCTTCTTTTGTTACGCAACTTTTTTATTATGTAAATATCCCGTACGAGCGAGAAAATATAATTCAATAATGTGTTCTGTGTTATTGTTCCTGATAGTGTTTTACACCTGTTGTACGTTTGATCTCTGTCCTATATAGTTGAATTGTAATCATAGCGTCGTAATTTCTCCTAGTTTGCATCTACTGGAGGAGACTACAGTACGTTTTTTTCTTATACTCTTTCTACCTCATGAAAAAAAGAAACCGGCACCGAGAAGAACAGCGCGATCTTGGAACTCCTGAAGCGCCTTTTTGGCAAGTTTCACCCAGCAGGCTTCAAGTTTCTCTGTGAAGGCTTTGTTTTACCTCATCACGAAAACTACACTGCAGTCTGACCACCTCAACTCCACAGTGGTAACACCCTACTTGAAGCTGTTCAGGAAAGGGCTATGAAATATTCCTTAATAATTCAGAGGAGGTTCTATGAAGAACCACCCGAAGAAAATAATACGTACACTCTTGTGTTTCGGAGACTGAGGAGTGAACTGTTGCTTACTTATCCAACCCCTAACCGCCCACATAGTGCTCTATGATCTATTTTCATGAAAATCAGTATGAGAGGTCATTCCCTTGTTGTGAACAACCAGATTTGGCGGCTCAAACGAACAATCTTGAGTCGGAAACAGGACAGTAAGAGGCCCGTATAATAGGCTTTATTCGTCTACTAATTGGCGTATGACAGCTGAAAGGGAAAACCTAAATCAATCACCAAATCAAGGATGAGACAAATAACACAAAATATTATAACATTCTACCAACCAAGAAATGTGAGCAGATAACAAATGATAGGTTACAAGGAATGACTGAACATGTGTACACTGATCGGTGAAATAATATTTAGTATTGAATGTCAATATGTAATAGGTTTATGTGTGTCTGTTTCTCAGACAATATGGATGAACACGCTGTTGTTGTTTGATTAACGTTTCAAGATTACGTGAGTGATCGTTATTGGGAGAATCATATGCTTCACTGTTGCGTATGTCAGCTGAGAGAATGCTGTTATGTTGCTCTGTGATAGGGACGTAATCAGTGGGTGCAGATGAGGTCTCTTCGATCGAAGGTGTCGACAATCCTTGCAAAGGGGTCTCAGACATGACTCCTCCTTTGGGGGCCAGTTGGTGAACTGTTCTCTCCATGCCATTAGGAAAGCGGATGTATGCGTGCTGTGTATTGCACTGAAGTAATTCAACTTCTTCCACGAGTGGATCATAATTAGACCGACTGATATTTTTCTTAAATTACAGCGGTGTAGGTTTAGTAAGCCACACCGGGATGGTTGTCCCGGAGATCGACCTTCGGTTATAGAGGAGTTATCTTCCATGTGGTGTGGCATTAGTTGCAGTATACAAGAGTGATCTGACGGAGTGCAAAGCATCAAGAAGAACAAATTCCCACTGATTGATTGCCGAGTTACGAGATTTCAGGGCGAGCAACACAGTTTTCCAAAGTGTTTCATTCAACCGTTCTACTTGCCCGTTACCCTGGGGGTTGTATGGTGTTGTTATACTTGTCACGACTACCCTTTCCTGGAAAAACTGTCGAACATTTGACAACATGAATGACGATCCACGACCAGAATGAATGTACGCCGGAGTACCAAACAACGAGAACAACCGACAAAAACATTTAATAACGGTCTCACTAGTCTGAGCAGAACATACAAAAGCAAAATGAAATCGAGGATATTCATCAATAATTGTTAACAAATAACGATTGCGGGTTGATGATGGAAAGGGGCCCTTAAAATCAGTCGACAGTCTTTCCAATGGTTGTGTGACTTTTATGAGCTCACCTCGAGCTTTGGAGAAAAAACGAGGTTTGAGTTCACAGCATACTGAACAGTTGGCAACAACGCTTTGAACTTCTTCCATATAAAAGAGGAGATTTCTGGCGCGGACGAAGTGCATCAAACGAAAAACGCCGGAATGACAAAGCGATTCATGTAGTCTTTTCAAGTCAATATTTGTCATCAGAGCCCCGCAACAATTACGTGAGAGTGCATCTGCCGCTCGATTGTCTTTACCAGGTCGATAGACAACATCGAACTTGAATGGCGACAGCTCCAGCTTCCAAAGTCCAATTTTATTGTTCTTGACTTTCCCTAAGTGCTGATTGCCGTAGATGAAGGCGACGGAAAGTTGCTCGGTAACAAGCTTAAAATGGTTTCGAAATAGAAAGTATTTCTATTTATGCATGGATTCCACGACAGAATACGCTTCCTTTTCTACGGCGGAACGATGCCGTACACTGGACGACAGACTACGCGAGAAGAAGGCTACCGGTCGACCATTTTTATTCAGGGTGGCTGCGATCGCCACATCAAAGGCGTCTGTCTCGACAGCCAAAGGGGTATCTTACTGAATACTAGATATAGCAGCTTTACATGACTCGTCTTTCAGAGCCTCGATGGCTTCTCTAACTTCATTGGGTGGGAAGGTGTTATAATGCACAAATTTGTGAATTTTATCACAGAAGTGACATATCCACCGTGAGTAATAAGCGAATAATCGCACTGTTTGTTGCTGGGACTTCAAGGGGAGGGGCTAAATCTCACAGAGGTTTCAGACTATCAGGATCCGGTTTAATACTGTTCTTGGATACCTTATAGCCTAGAAGGTTGATTTGTTTGGTGGCGATGATGCTCTTTGATTCATTAAAAGTCAGTCCATAATTTCTGGCTACGTCTAGAAACTTTCGAGGATTGAGATCATATTCAACGGAGTTGGTTCCACATAGTGTACTACTGTCAACGTAAACTAAGGTGTCCTCCAGTCGTTTGCGTGCTATTATGTTATCAGTAGTCCGTTGGAAGCAAGCGACGCTATTCGTCGCGCCAAACGGAATCCGACAAAACTGATACAGACGTCCGCATGCCTCAAAGGCCGTGAAGGGCTCTTCTTCTTCCTGGATAAGGATCTGATGATAAGTACTCTTTAGATTCAGTGTTATAGGTGTCGTACACGGCGATGCGTTCGATCATCTCGTCAATTTTTGGGAGAGGATAGGCATCCAAGAGGGTATATTTTTTAATTGTTTAGCTGTAGTCAACTACCATTCTTCCCTTGTGCTCGTCGTTAGCGACTACCAAGACTTGAGCTCTCCAACTGGAGGAGGAAGGCTCGATAACTCCTTCAGCAAACAAACGGCGAAGTTACTCACCCATAAACTTTCCGTCAGCTGGACTGTGCCTTCTGGATTTGCTGCAATGGGTTTGAATTTTCGGATCAAGTTTTGAAAAAGATGAGGAGGTTTGATGTGAGCTGGGGCCAATGAACATAGTGAAAATGGTGGTTTTGTCTCATCGAATGGGATTTCCACACTTTTATGAAGTCTAAGAAAGACGTGATCGAGAAGAACGTTTGCACATAAATGCTGTAGAACTGACAGCTTCACTCTGTCACACACAGCATCTTTGTACCTGATCGACGCCAGGACGTGACCTCTCGTGTGACTCGACAGAGCGGTAGAGGCCACGGTTATATTTTACCAGATTTGTGAACGTTCCAGTCATTCTGCAACACTACTCAAGACGATACATAAATTTCAGAACTGCCAGTGTTTATCAAAGCTTGTAAGCGAGTTCCGTTAACTTCGAGATCAACTACCGCATTCGAAAGAAATCCCGGAGCCGCCGCTGATGTGACAGTCGAAATGGACGGTCGACTGACAGAAGAGCAGGGCTGTGGCTTTCGGGACATCAGGCAAACCTTTTGAAAGTACCCCTTTTTTCCGCACTCATTACATAACTCATCTCTAGCACTCCACTTCTGACGGGGGTGTTTGTCATACCCAGAGAAGAAACATTTGCCAGTCGATGAGTTGGGGGCTGCCACATCAGATATTCTGGTAGGGTTGGGCGAGTTTTCTGAGACCTCGGTTGTAGCTGCGTAGGCGTTAGTCGGAATGGACTGGTATAACTGAGACCGTTTTTCCGCCAATTCAAGCAATCTGGCCTAATCAAAAGCAGCCTGAAAATTCAACACTTGTTGTTCCAACAGTCTATGTCGAATTCGGTTAGACAGTTGATTACCTATGAAAGCGTCTCGGACTGCATTGTCTCGAATCTGCTCGGCTGTAGTGGATTTAAAGTTACACTCTTTCATAACTGACCTCAGTCTTTGTGCAACTTGGTCCAGCGTCTGTCCACCCTCTTGTCTACAAGTCGCTAACAGATGACGAGCGAATACTTCGTTCTTGGGCTTCACATACAGGACCCGTAGTATGGAGACTGCATCGTAATAACTATCGCATTCGGAGATATGCTCATAGACGGAGGACGAGATGTAATTGATCAACGCGGTCAATTTGTTGGAATGGAGACTGTCAACAGACGACAAGAAATTAATGAACATACTAAACCAGTGATTTCATTCTTTAGAAGTGTTAACTGCGTTGCGGTTGACGTCAAACATCTCAGGGCGTAGGATCTGTTCCATCACATAGTTGTTAGAGGAACAAATTGTTGAGAACAATAAGATTTGACGGCTCAAACGAACAATCTTGAGTCAGAAACAGGACAGTGAGAGGCCCGTATAATAGGCTTTATTCGTCTACCAATTGGCGTATGACAGCTGAAATGGAAAACGTAAATCGATCACCAAATCAAGGATGAGACAAATGACACCAAATGTTATAACACTCAAACGAGAATATCAGCGCATTGGGACGGAATGTCGCCTCAGTTCTTTCTCGTTACGCGGTTATAACGTTCTGAACTGCCTGCCTAATGGTAATATCTCTGTAAGTTCTTCGTCAGCTTTCAAAGGTCACCTGGGCCAATTTTTCCTTTCTTATTTCGGATACCTCATCCGTTCTGATTCCAAGTTACTTGGGGCCGGGGGCGTGAGCTACGTCATTCACGAAATATTTTAAAGCCGAGATGTATTCTCCGTCATCAACTCCTATCCTGAAGAAACCTCCCAGAAACCTAGACGTAATTCTGTTTAACTTACCTGAACCCGACTAACTTGGTGGCACAGTTGCCACTTCCGGCAGGGGAACAAACTCAGCACCTCACTGGGACTCAGCGGTATCCCACGCCGTAGGTTATAACGGTGGCATAAAGTTCAGTCTGTAACACATCCGAGGTTCACTAATCAGGCTGGGCTCAACTGAAGTTGTGCAGTTTGTCCTACTAGATGTCGACAGCAACAGCAGTTATGTCACTGTTGGATATGTGACCGACTCCGTCAATAGTCGTGTCCCATAAATCAGTCGGGGTAGTTCGCTGCGAGTGAATTCGTGGAACTGTCTGTACGCGAACGTACAAAGCCTGCGGAGCAGCCTATCAGTGCTGCAGAAACCGTGTGCTGGTTACTTGCCTCAACTGTTCACCATCATAGCAAAGTTGCTCTCTTCAGATATCAGAACTACCGATCTCGCAATAAAACAGCTCACTACCACAGAAAATTCGGGGTATACTGATTTCATTCTGCCAAAGAAACCTGGTGACCTCATTTCTGAAGAAACATTGAAGACTAAAGTATATTTTCAGAGAGCAGTCCTCCTTGTTCAACATCCGGTATCAATGCCTCAAGTTGGCGAAAGTTGAACGGGATAATTTCATAACTTACGCAGATGCAGTGAGCCAAGTAGTTGACGACAATCACAGAGGATCACTTTAGGTTTCTAATATTCCTCTGTGGTCTATGGTCAACCCAACGTGCTAACATTTGTACCAAAAGTTTGGGCAAGTTTGAACATGACCATGATATGACCTTGCCACCTGTGACAGGAACGTGCCAACGGTCGATCATTCTGAAACATGACACAGCCATGATCGTATAGTTAGGGTTACCTAAAGTCCATGCCGTTTCGCAGCAACCACACAAACGAAGAACTAACTAGCAAGGTGCAAAACCCTTACCAAAGCCCACAACTGCACACTGGCAACTCGGTAATTGGCACTGTGTGCAGTTCTGCCCATTCAAGCGCCACAAGTGCCAGAAGTGCAAAGTTTCGCCAGACGTTGAAGCGTTGCCGTCCAACCCTGACGTTCATGAATCCACCGTAGTTTTCAGCGAACCACAAGAAGAAAACGGAAGAGAAAGGATGCAGAGCTGCATTCGGTTTCGGCCACCTTTAACCCCAGCTTCGTCGCACGTCGAAAGTACGCGTCAGTAAAAGTTACCGACACTCCAGCACGCCTACAGCTGAGCAGTGGTTCTGACATCACGTTGATTTTGCGACAAACGTGGAAGAACATTGATCGTCCGGCGTACATGAAAACACCACACTCAAGTCAGAAGGCATCCGGAGAAAAACTGTCACTGATTGGTGAGTTAGACTGTGATATCGAGTACAATGACGTTCATAAAAGTGGCACAGTCTGTCTTACCGAGCATTCGGAAGTGAATTTTCTGATTTTAGACTGCACTGGGCGTGCCAAACTGTTGTGTAGAAAATTGAAGGCGCAAGCGCCGCCAACAGATCAGAAACCCGGTCACGTTCGTCAGAAACTGACAGAGAAGTCGATAAACAAATTTGGTGATGTGTTCCAAGAAAACTTTGGTGAGTATGCCACGGTGCAAGCAGTATTATGCCTACGTCCAGATGTCAAACCTGTTTCCCAGCCTCAGCTACTTGTGGCATGTGCTGCTTTACCAATCGCGGAAGAAGAGTTCAACAGACTTCAAAATCCGGGGTTACCCAACTATTCACATTCCTTGCTTTGGCAGCCCCTATTGTAATTATTAAGAACGCAAATGGCTCTACCCGATGGAGCGCAGATTTTTCTACAAGATCGAATTTCACGCCGAGGATCACCAGTGCCTTCATCCAGCACATGAAGACTTGTTCGCAAAACTCAGTGGTGGCAAATGCTTCGCCAGACTAGATCTGGCCGAGGTCTACGTGAAAGTTCAAGTAAACAAGGATTCCAGAGGACTGCTGATCGAGAACATCCATCAGGGGTTATTGCATTATTACCGTCCACCTTTTGGCATGAAATTAGCGCCTACAATCTCCCAAATGATCATGGAAAAGATGCTGACTGACCTCCCAGGAGTAACAGCATATCTCGACGACATCAATGTGATGGGAACTGAACATGATTATGTGTACGGAAAACTCGGTCCTGTTCTTGGCCAAATTCGAGAATTTGGATTTCATTTTCGTGCTGGAAAGTGCAACACGTTTGTGCAGCCGATCAAGTATCTGGGATTTGTAAGTGACCAGCACGGTCACCACCCTAACCCGGCTAATGTTGACAAACTTAATAGAATGCAGCATCTAACCCATACCTCAACGTCACGATCGTCTCTAGGGCTGGTGAACCACTAATGTATCTTCTCACGCGCACTGCAGCATATCCAATCGCCGGCAAACAAACCTTTGGCAAGGGATGCAGTGTGAAACTGGCTTGTTGAATGTCAAAATGCGTTTGATCGTGCTAATGCTGTGTTCGCTTCAGATCCGTTTCTGGTTAACTTCGGATCTACCTTATAGATTGTGGTAGCACCGAGTGCCTCAAACTACGATATTGGCGCAGAAATACATGCTGTTTGAAAGTCACTTCACCATGCTGACCGATCATAAGCCGCTGCTTGCAGTTTTCATCTCATAGAAAGACGTTCTAGTGTATAAGGCAAACCAACTCAGGCGTTGGACAACTGTGCTCCTTGGCTACGATTTTATCATCAATTACCAATCAACAAACAGCATTAGGTAAGTGGAAGCTTCATCACGATTGACTGCTTCGCGCATCATAGAGAACATAACATTGTGGTTGCGGCTTTTTCGGTGGATGATGATGCGAAATATATGGCACAAAACGCAATAAGGAAACGTCTTGTGACTGCCTCAATTATCCAGCAGTCGATAAGACGAGACCCGGTTCTGTGTAATCCTTCGCGCTCTCTTTGCAACGAATGCCCCCAAAGTCACCCTGATGGCGAGATAAAGCCGTACTTTCAACGAAAAGGCCATCCTACTACTGTCAGTTCCTGCATCCTTTTCGATGAATGTGCGAGTTTTCCATCTGGTCTCCAAACACAGATTTTGCAGCAGTTCCATCGCGGTCATCCCAGTATTATTTCGACGGGAGCATCAATACGTAGTTATTTTACTGGCCCCATACGGATTCTGACATAGAGAAACTTTGCTCAGGCTGACTGAACGCTCACTGGCTGCTGAACCCCTATTGAAAGCTGAATTACAGTCGTGATCAATGCCTGTGAAACCGTGCATTCGCGTGCACATCGACTTTGCCGGGTCAATAAACAGCGCAAACTTCTTGGTGCGTGTTGACTCATATAGCAAGCGGTCAAAGGTTTCTTCGATGGAATCAACGTCGGCACCCCCAACGGTGCGGAAACTGAGTCACATACTTGGCCGTTTCGGAGTACCGGGGGCAGTCGCGTCTGAAAACGGAAGCAACTTTAATTCTGGTACATTTATGGACTTCTGCAGGCGGAGTGACATTACCACATACGGTCAGTGCTTAGCCATCCGCGATCAAATAGCTCGAGCTGAACGGTCTGCAGACAAGTTCAAAAGAACGCTTCAGAAGGCCAAAGGGGATGAACGTACGGCCGGCATCCTCAAAGCGTTCCTCCTGGATTATCAAACGACTCGAAATCGACATATCCTGGAGATGAGGTCTCCAGCAAAAGCCCTCATAGAATGCGAAATACCAACATCGAATGATCTACTACATACCTTGAGGCCACCGGAGGCTACCAGGAATATTTCGACAAAACGACAGTTCATCAGACGTAATCGGGCTCATTCCCATTCCTTCGAGATTGACCAACCGGTAGTAGCCAGAGACTACCCTGGGACAAAGAGTGAATGGACAGCCGGGAAAGTTTAAAGCCGTCTAGGCAAAATACACTATAAATTTCAAGTTGGCCCACGTAATTCGATATGGACAGTTAGTCAAATCAGGCCCTCTGGGAATCAAACGGCCGATTTGGAAAATCGAAGGCTGCCGCTGCAGGAACTTCTGGACAATGCCAAGGGTTGAGAGTGATACCAGAAATGTAGGACGAGGAGGTTTAAGGGAAGCCACCAAACAGTGTTAACGCCTCGACGGTGAAGTCGTACAAGATCCGCTGTGAACCCACTCCAAGTAAATCCGCATCCACGCGCCTGCGATCAACGGGCTCAAAATGGGATGCCATGAGGCGCATTTTTTTACGGAGCAACAAGAGCAAATCACCGCCATATCGATTGATCGATCCGGCTTCGGGTTGATTGATCTGTATTCACTCACTCGGTTATTCAGACTGCAGCCGTGCGATCGAATGCTTGGATGTTAACTGAACTGCCTTCACGCGTTCACTTTATGCTGCCTCACGTAACAGGGTGCGTTCTAACTCTCAGATTGATGTATATGACCGTACTGTTTCATTCGTTATGCGCACTGCCCAGCATGCATGGGAAGCATTTCGCCATATAAAATTAAACCCTCTGTGGCCTGAATCTGATTCGACCTTTCCCACAGAATAATCCTTGTGAGTACACCTATTCTTTTTGTCGGTTCTGGGTCAAGCACTTGAGTGCTATCAAGAGGGATAACACGATATTGCTCATGTGAGAGCAAGTGCGAAGCAAGAATATACGGGAAATTTTTCAGGATACACAGGGTATACATGAGAGTATCATAGTGCACAAAAACAACATAACTGAATTTCCACACATTCATCAACCGACTCAGAGTTATTACGCAATTTCAGTGTCTGGTATTGACATGTGATATAAAATTCTATTCTCCCATGTCATCTTCATCAGCTGGAGATTCACCTCAGTTAGCCCCCGACAGTCTGCATGAACGGGCGAAAGAGAGATGGCTGCCTGTAATATTTTCTGGGTAGATAGAAATTAACGCGAAACCGGTATCTCGTATATCCGAATTAGTTAGAACACAACGAATGAACGATAACCACACGTTTGTATCAGAATTACGCACCGTATCAAAACATGTACAACCTGAACTTCAATAATTGACGTGAAAATATGTGTTCAATGACATTCATCACATCCGCCACACGTAGAATTGGACTGCGGGTTCTTGAAATCCTTCCTGGGATTTATTTGAAGCCTTGAGGACCTTCGAATGATGCTTGTAATATCTTGGTTAGAATTCGAATCTGGAACGGACTCATCATTATCTGAAGTCACACCAGAATTTGGAACGAACCGACCTGGATCCACAAAACGCATCTGACCCACGTGTCGATTATGTACAGATAAATCATCAACATCTAGAATTCGGTATGAGCATTTACCAAGATTCTTTAGAAGTAAACCAGATGACGGTCTCAAGTCATTACCACGATGAAAGGTAACTTTGGGGGATTGAATACACATCAAGTTTTTACTTCAAAGACCGTCCTTTAGAACGTTTGGCAGAACTTCCATGTGTAGTGGAATGGCAGGCATTGCAATATTGTAGCGAGAAGATATCAACATCTTTCTCAAGGTCTCTGAATGTAGTACACTGAAGAGAAGCTATAGCACTTTTGAGTGTTTTAACAAAGTTTTCACCTGACCATTAGAGCAGGGATTTTGAGCAGGAGTAAACAGATGCTTGCATCCAATATCGTTGAGCTAAGTAGTTAGTAAGCTGGCAGCGAAATGAGTACCATGGTCAGTCACTAACACAAGAGGGATACCTTCTCTGCTGAAGACACTTCTGAGTGCGTACACGGTGAATTCTGCAGTGGATGTTGTTGTGAATACCACTTCCGAATGGGAATCAATCACCAATAACGCATAATACATGTCCAGAAAAGGACCACAATAATCCGCAGGAACCCGTTGACAGGCCTCAGTTGACATCAACCATAGTCTATTTAGACGGTGAATTGTGGAATTTGTGATGGCAAGATGAACAACTTTTAGCCAAACGACAAATATCAGCATTAACCTCTAGTCACCAGCAGAGACTTCACCTTTTCAAATCCAAGATGTCCGGAATGTAGATCGCCCAGAACTGCTCTACGAAGAGTTGGATGAATAACGATTCGGCCAGTCAAGCACAATAATCCATCTGGATTGTGTGATTATTCTTCCCAACGCACATAAAATATGTGGGATTTCCGTCGTAGCGCACTACGGATGGGTGAAAAGCAACGTTGAGCATCGCGAATCAGCTCTGTTCGGCCAACCGGTAGAGGCTGGATTAGAAGCAATCATTACTAGAAGTTTGCTCAGATGTATATGGAACACGTGACAAGTAGGTCACATGTTTGATTTGGTTGGCTGATTTGTGCACTTTAGTATAATCATATGCACTGAGTGCTATGCTCCATCGTTGAACCATGGCTGCTGATGAACGTGCCAATGACTCGTCAGGATTATGAATGAATTTCGACGCTTCATGATCCGAAAAAATTTTGAATGGTATAGCAAACAGATACTTATGAAGCCGCTTTACAGCCCAGTGTACCACCAGAGCTTCACGAGGTGTTTGAGTATAACCCCTTTCTGGTGAGTTGGGTCAGCCTGACATAAGCTGAACTGGTTTGTATTCCTGCTCAATGACAGCTCTGATTCCAACCTCAGAATTAGCAGTACTCAACACAGGCATAGTTTTCGGAGAAAAGGAATGTAATATGGCATCATGTGACAGAAAACTTAACACTGAACGTACACACGATTCGTGATTTCGAGTCCATGTGAACTGCTTCTCTGAATGCACCTGGAATAAACACTCGGCAATTTGAGAGAAATTTCAATTGGAACCGGATTTGTACTGCAAAGCACTAACTAATGGGTCTAGACGTTTGGTGTCATATTTGATTCCGTTACCGTCAACCGAGTAACCGAAACACTAAACTTCTTACACTAAAAGCGCATCTGTTTGGGTCAACAGCATTTTTTTTGTCAAAAATCTGTTAGAACAGTTTCAAGAGACGAGAATCGTGGGTCAAGTTGTCTGGAGCAAGTACGCTGACATCATCCTGATAAACTTCAACACCATCCATACCCTTCACAATATTAATCATCACCTGCTGTGAGATAGTAGGAGAATTACTAAGACCAAACGGAAAAAATCGGTACTGAGAAAGCCCATTAGGTGTACTGATTGTTTTTACCGGCATTGATGCCTTATACAAAGTAATTTGTAGATATGCATACTTCAAGTCAATTTTGGAGAAAACGTTGGATCCCGAAAGTTTGTTCAGAATGTCTTCAGGTTCAGCAGTAGTAAACGTATATTGATTAAGACATCGCTTTATAGTAAGTCAATAATCGCCACATATACGCGGAGTTTTCCCACCAGACTTCAAGGGTGTCAAAATCGGTGTGGCCCAAGATGATAAATCAACAGGCTCAATGGCGCACTTTTCTACCAGCTCGTTGAGCACCATAGTTACCGGTTAACAGAGTCCATGATGAATTATACGACGTTTTAGGAAATCCGGACCACCAGTTACTTCTAGTTTAACTGGAAGTATCCTCATACAGCCCGTTGCCTTCAGGCGCCTGAGAACTAGGTCTTTTAAGCTTGTGGAATCACTCACTGGTACATGTAAGGAAACCTGGATATTAAGCATCTTTAAAAACTTCAACCCCAAAATAGATGAGCCATGATCAGTAACAACGAAGTTGCAATCAAGTGGCTTAGATTGTTCGTTGAGGATCGGAATAGTGACTGTACCCAAAACAGGAGGAAAATGACCAGTTTTAGCTCGTATGGTTACAGAACAAGAATGTAGTGTGTAATTTGAATAGAGGTGTGATAGATGACTTTGTGATACAAGAGAGTCTAAACTACCAATGTCGATATTAAAATCATGTCTCTTGTCAAGTGTAGTGAGAAGTGTGTGAAATAGATGAATCAACTGTCAAAGTGAAGGACTCTATCTTGTCGCATTTAACATCAAATTCATTTTGATCGGTTTCTACAAATTGACAATTTCTGTTCGACTTACAGACACTTTGTAAATGACCTCGTTTCCCGCACTTGTAGCATATAGAGCTATGGTGAATGCATTTGTATCTGGAATGTTTCTTGCCAAATGAGGCACGATTCCTGAATCTGCTAGTGACATCTGTCGTTTGATTGGAAGAATTTTTAGAAACTGGTTGAGAACCATATTTAGGAGGTGAGTTGAAAAACCGCAGAGTACTGCGTTCTGTAGGTAGCTTTTTCATTGATCCAAACATGACTGGGACCTCACTAGAACTTCCACTCTGGACTGTGTTATTAACGTCTTCATACTGCTCACAGATGACATTGGTATTTTGATACGTAGGTGTTGGGAGTAGCAGTAACTGTTCATGTAGACCTGGAGTAACAATGCCAGCGATGAGTCGGTCATGAAGTTGGACCGTCAATTGATCACCAAAGCCACATCGTGCCGCCTGAATTTTGATCTGGAGAATAAAGTAACGGACTGACTGGTTTGGTTGGCGCTGCATGAAATTGAAGTTTGGAGACCTCAAAATTTACAGGGGTGACATGACCGAGTAGTATTTTCTATGTGTGCTTGTATGGGAGATTCATCAGCGAATCTGGATAAGATAGATTCTTCAGAAGACAATAGGCCTCATTTCCTATTCTTAAGAGGAAGAAGGCGGATTTTTCTCTTCATTTAGGCTGGATGCGGTCCTACACCACAGGTAGAATCGTTCGAAATAATCCTCAATATCACAAGGGGAGTAATGGATGTCCAAAATTTCGAGAGGCATGTGATCCATTGTTATTGAAGACTTCCACGACGCCATTATGGTATTTCCTGAACAGATGGAATTAAATACGAGACCAGTGTCCCCTATATCCGAATTAAGCAGAACACAGCGTCTGAACGAGAGCAACACGCTTGTAATAGAATTATGCGCCGTATCAAAATTTGTACAACCTGAAGTAAGATATCCGCACCAAATTTAGTACGAATGAAGTTGAACAGTTTGGGCGTCGTGTTTAACATGTTACTGATAACTGAATAACACAACGTTGCGAGCAAGTTGTAACACTCTATGTTTCAACCAACTCGAGTGAACTTCCTCAGGAGTGTTGTAATCGAATTCAATGAAATTCATTACACTGATATTCAGTTTAACCAGACATCCGGCTCTTCACACTCAAGTGTGCTTAGTGATCGTTAAGGAACCAAAAGAACGAAATACACGGCAGTGAGCTACCCTCTTGTAGGCGTCGTAACGCTACGAATCCGAAAGCTGAACGGTTTGCGGGATGTTGAACTTTCTGACGTTTTCGAGCAATCGACGAAATCCGGTGTCGAACTGTGCCAAATTGTTCGCTGGATTTTCGTGTTTCCCACACTATCTCGCTGAAGCCGACCTATCTTGATATTTTCCGGACGCCGGTTTTATCCCCTAGTGGCGAAACACTCCAAAGATGCGTTTAAACGTTCTCCCCGGAATAACCTTTGTAGTGGAACGGAGACTTGGGCCAACAGTACTCCGAGGCAAATACAAGGGCTCACAATACCTGTCCGCAATAGATTCCACTACACTGAGTCTGCTGCGTATTGCAAGAAGATTCTTCCCTTAGTAACAACGAATTTGGTTCTTCCAGCGAGCTAAAAGAACGTTTCCACAGTTAACTCACGATAACTACGACCGCGTGCAAGCAGATTGCGAAACGCGCGAAGACCAAGTGTTTATAGATTCAAACAATAGACAACTAGTTAATATGTACAATGAACATAACAGGCATGTAGAATAGTACGTAACAAGAGATTAAAAAGGGTGATAGACTCTACATCTTGAACTATTTAAAAAATTGCCCCCGCACAACCTTATGAGCAGTAAATTGTTGTAACATTTCATTTATCTGGGTCTAAGTATGTGAAGCGTTCGGAATTTCTTCTCCTCTGCTGCGTGCGCAAAAGTTTTATAAACTACAGTCATTTGAATTTTGACCACGTCCGTTTTGACAGCAAGCCACACGTTTGTGCTAGTGGTGAATTGTTCTTTTTGTGTCGTTCGTAAATATCTGCAGTGATCGCGCACAACCCGGCGTGCTTCTCACATATACGTTACGAAATATGTATCATTCATTTATTTATTCATTTATTTTATGCGAAGCACGATAACGTATATATAATGGGGCGAACAGCCAACGGCGCAATGCTATTGGTCGACAGGAATCTCGGTCGTCCGCATCAGACCTATCTTCTCGATCTCTTTCGTGGTCCAATGACCCCAACTAAAACTGAATATACAAGGCTGTTCACCCTATCTACTATGGAGTATCAGTCCACCTGCACAGTTTCAACGGCGGACTACCAAACGAGTTGTACGACTGTGATGTCTGTTACGTACCGTGAGACTGAAGTATCTGAACCTGTTCAGCCCTAAGCATTATCGTCCTCGGGGAGATAAACTGTGGTCCATGAGGTTCTACTTGATTCAGCACATTTCTAACGGGTCTGTAGAAACCCAGCGGGAAGGCTGGCTCCGGTGGGAATTTCCTTGAACTCAACAGGTTCTTCGTTGTTTTGGTCATTTTATAGATAAAGGAACTTCCAGTGTTGAAGCCGAGTCAAACCCTTCGTCTCGCTTCCTTATTCCTGCTAGTATTCTTTAAGAGCCAGTGCTGGGTCCCACCCTTCACTGCTTACCGCATTAATGACCATCCGGACGATATATTCAGTGGCGCCCTTTTATACGTCGATGACTCGAAAATATAAAACGACAGTTACTCCAGCTCACTGCAGACTAACATTGATGTGGATGAGCTGTGGTCAGACGACAGCAGCCTTCCGCTGAGTGACATTATCTGCACATACATGTCATTCAGTGAGGACTCCGGTAATGCCTTCTTGGTTTATAGTACGTTAAGTATAGTCGCTATCACAAAAATCAATCTGAAAAGAAACCTCAGTATCTAAGTGTCGATCGACTTTAACTTCGCGTACCATCACGAGATGGTAGCGAAAGGGGTTTGTCACTCTAAGAATAATGAAACGTTTTGGGCGGTCTGTCTGGGATGGACATATTTGCTTTTGAGCTCACCCTCTCGACGGCTACCGCACTAGTCACTGTTTTAAAAACTGTCGCATCTCAGTTTCGATTTGAAACTCTCCATCTGCGTGGAGTTGAGTTGTTTATCATGCGTTCTTTCTTTAAGGTAGGTATCGCCGAACAGTTCTTCATTGGGGCTAATGACGACGGCCAACTGTGGCACGCCACAGAGCCTAACAAGATCTACCCCCCAGTAACAGTTCTTTTAATGTGATCCTTAATCAATGGAACGGTCTTTCTTTTGAAACTATCAGCTGTAATCCTACGGATCGTTTCAGAGCACTAATCGATTTTGGTTCGTTCGAAAAAGACTATCTAACCCTATCCTTGGTATTTGTGGCAAAGGGCAACTTCGGCGTTACATACTGCTTTCACTGATGGATTTTCAAGCCAAAGGACGCCTATGGGACACCAAAAAAGACCAACCGACTAGATCTGGGCGCTCTTGGTCTCATGCTTTGAAATCGTATATTTTTCACTGAATAATTGAGTCGCTGGAAGCGCAGGAAAGTGTGTTCTGGGTACAACTGATTTTCTTTACAAGCTCCTGGCTTCTGGGATGGTCCACGAGAAGCGGAGGACACGGCGGATCCCATAGGGTTATTTGAACTTCGATTCGACATTTACCGTACCGAGGTACAACCCTGCGTCAATCATCGTCTTTGCCGTCTGCGTCACACTGTCCCAGGCGCAAATGCTAGATGGATATGAAGCGCTGATCAAAGATGCAGCACTGCTCATTTAGACACTAAAAATTTGGTTCCTTCTTCATCTATATTCCTTCTTTTACCATAAAATCAAGATGAAGTGTACCGTACGTGACACGTGTTTGCTGTAACAGTGTTGTCAGTCCGTTGGGAACTTGACCGTCGCAGACCATTTACATTGTCTCTCTCGGCAGACTTCCGCTGTTATCCCTTTATCGTCATTGTCATCCCTGTTGCTGTCGTTGCTTTCCTCAGCTCAAATAAACACTCTCTCCACTGAGCAACACATCTGTACGCACCCTCACGTCATACCTATATTTCAATCCCTGTCTGTTTCATAACCGACCAACGTAATACTGATTCCTCGATACCGAAACCTCTGCAGAAAACCCGGCAACAGATGACCGTATTCATCTTCATTGATGCAAGACCGAGGAGCAGATCATTTACGAATTTAAAGACTTTCTGAACCTACTGGCTCTAATCAACCCACTGAAACAGGCAAGCCGAACGTTCCGGCTACGATCACCCGTTGGACATATGACGCAGAACTGTGCGAAGTGGAGACACCGGAAAACAGCGTTGTTCCGATGGATTCAAAAATAGTCAAGTAGAAGGAGACAAAAGGAACAAGCATCATCAAAAGGCCGAGTAAGACGTGCACATCTCAATGCTGTCGGTGAACCGAAGGTAACTCTGTAATCTTTGAGGTAGAAGCGGTTTTCATGTTACCGAAGGTTTTATAAATCCGTGGGGTGCTTCAGTTCCTGAAATCGTTCAGTTGTGTTGCTGGAAATGTTTTTGTTTTAATCTTCCGAAAGCGTGAGCAAAGAATGTGCGGCAGTTCAATCGCATGACAGTGTAGTAGCACGCAGTGCGCCGTCATTTTTTTCTGTTACACATACTCCCTTCCGCTTCCTTTCAGGTCCTCGGACACGTGGGATCGCTGCGTCCGTCCAACGGCCTGAGGAGGGTGACCAACCAGAACCCGAGGTNTATATATATATATATATATATATATATATATATATATGAACAAGGACACGTTGTAAAACAATCTCTCTCGAAATCTGTGTTGTTGTTAATACACGTTTCCTGATGAGGTGTGACTTTTCTCTTTTGCAAGACCGACCTTGTACGTTTCGATCTGCAAACGTTGGACATAGTGTGGGACGTTTCTGTGATTGACTTTCTGGTATATTAAACCGGTCAATGGAAAATTGAAGAGACGTCGTACCTCATGTTAAGTCGAGCAAATAATGGCGAAATATAATGTAATTCCATGTAACAGGCCTCAGACATCATGTTTTTCAAGTTTGAGTGAAACAGAGTATGAAAATGTGAATATCCTTTCGACAGTGTAAGCACTGATGGACCAGGAAAACTAGGCTTTCGCTAAAGTTGCAAACGTAGGACACGTTAGTAAACATTTGCCAACTCAGTGGTGCCTGTAGATTCTGAGCAAGCCGGCGGTATTTTCTTGGTTATATTTGGTATGCGTGGTCATTTTTTGCTATCATGATTGTAAGCTTCCTATTGAAGCACGAAGTACGTGCAAATGCTGACGAAGTTACCCGCTAAACAACGGACATGGAGGAGCGCTTTCCAATTAAAAGCCAATGACAGTTTAATGTACCTGGAGGCGAAGAGTATCCTATGTTGAAACACTTGTGACTGCCCCATTCATTTGTCCCACCCCATCAGTGAGGGCAAACGATACCCCATGCTGAAACACTTGTGATTGTCCCATCCATTTGTCCCACCCCACCAGTGAGGGCAAACGGTACCCTTTGTTGAAAAACGTGGACAGACGAGTGAGTGAGAGCGACCACATACGGAAAATTGTACATACCACCTCCACCTTTCTAGCCGATGGTTTGCATGCGTTTATGGCGTCGTTACGAATGACTGAGGCCGTTTGTCACGTGGGGTCCTCACTATCTAGTTCATCGAAACTCATGTCTGAAAGGTAACTGCGTTGAGGACTATACATTGTTATAATTATTACTTGTGAAGTAACTAACTTTCTTCAGTTATATCAAGGGGAGAATGGCTACAAAATATAATGATTTGTGCCATCTTCGGCTCGAATACAAGCGACCCCTTATCCGCGGACCGGTCTGAGCGAGAACCCATTATGGGTTGTATACGGGACTCGGTGTTCATAATCACTGAAGGAATGCAAACAATTGCTGAAGTAGAAGGAACGGTCAAAATTAAGAATTCAAAACGTGCACCTACTAGGTGACTGAGGTTGAAACTGTTCGCCACAAGACGGACACTCAATTACATCCGCCATTTGATTACACTCAGAGTGAAAAATCAATTGATCGGCATTACAGCGATGGCGGTTCATCTGTACCAGTTCACCGCAGGGTACACATGGCAACCACGTTTAGGGATTCTTTGCCCATCTCGGTGGCTTGCCGCCTACAGATGTGGCAATGGGAGGTCGTGTAAACATCAGCCAGTTTTTGCAGTCCCTGCTGTTTTGCGGGCGAAGGCAATAAAACCGCTAAATGAAGTCGCTGCGGTGCGACGGCCGTAGTCATCTAGTTTTGCAAGTAAATGATGGGGGGCTTTATAGTGACGGATAGCTGAAGCTGCGAGTTCACCAACCCTCAAATTGACGAGTTGCACTCCGCGAGCCACCGATCACAAATGGGGACGCAACTTTTGTAAACGGAACTAAACACTACACGAAGCCTTACCGTAGAGGTAGAAATGTTTCCGAAGCACTGACGGAATCTATATGCAAAGAAACTACATTGAGCGGAAAAAGTGACACCCACAGGTGCCCTGCATGTTGTTTACGGCGAAGGCTTCCCATCATATTGCACAAGAAGCCGCTACGTTCAAGGTGACCACTATGGAACCATATACCTTGCGCTCAGATATTGTATTCGGTTAAATTGACGATGACTGAGAAAAGAGTTCGACTTTTAACGAACATGACGAAAGAATTTTTTCAGTTACACACTTACGGACGGCGTCACGCACACGTAAGTAACACAACATGATTTCGCAACCAAACACCACACAGGCTGCTCGCATTTTGGCAGCCATCTTATGTACCACAAAAGTCTGCTGCAATTTGTTCACCCATCATTCTCCGAAACTTTTGGCCAGTCTACGTATTGGAGCATACTTCTCACTACGAACGTACCCGTATATCACGGGTCGGTCGTGTCCCATGCCAGCTCTAACTAGAAACTGATACAGCTTCCAGCTTCAGAAGTATGAGCGAATGTTTCGTGACATACTTGTGCTTGTTTGTCCCGTGGACGAAATCCACATTCGCAAAATTCGGGAAACGTCTGAATAGCTTAATATGTGTTCGCTGTACAGAGCAGATGTGTACTTATCTGTTGCCTTCATACTGTATAGCGCACACGACACCTATCGCACCAGTCGCCAGCAGCACTTCCTGGAGGTTCTCCACTGGTCTGTTGCTGATCTTACACGACACAATCACTTGGCCTCGCAAGTCTTAAGTTGCGACGATGTTTTCCAGTGTCACCCATTGTGCTAAACTTCCGGTAAGCATCCGCTACATACTGTTCAATATCAGCAGTTGGTTTATTGTACTCAAAAAACTCCTGGATTCTCTCAGTCCACTGACGGTAAGTCCACGATTCATAAGATGTTACTCATCTGTCAGGCAATTATAGGAATGGTTGTGCTCTGACTCGGAAAAGCTCAAAACCAAACAGGCTTTACTTTGGACCACATGAAATCGTGAGCTGCAACATCTGTCGCGAGAACCAACTTGTTAGAAATGACAGGATTTACTGCACTAGACACGTCGCACGGTCCTGCCTACGCTCTTACCCTTTTTATGCTTCGTACAACGGTGATGAACCTGGACGGTTTCCGAGAAGCCATGCCAAATTACTTTATCGTATCTCAGAACCGTTTTCGACTGACGAACGAAAGTAAATAACGCCGACATCCCCTACGTATCTCTAAAGGCACTTACGGAACTGTGAGAAAGTATGAAATTCACGATTCTCAAACACCGCTCTGGAAGCCACAAAATATTTTATTCCCTGAAGACAAAATAGTACTTTTAGTTGTCAAAAAGATAACTACTATATGTATGGTCGTATATATATCCACATATACAATGTTCCGGCATCCATGTATCAGCACCCAACCATTGTCATACGCAAACGACATGGAGATTCGGTTTCCTTTCATGCAAAATTTCTGAAAATTCGATTGAATAAGAGTTATATGAAGTCTGGGTAAGCTGATACAAGTAACCTTAGAAAAAACATAAAACACGACATACTATACGCCGTCTTGCAAAATAGTCGTTGCACTTATCTAACTGATGCATGCTATGAAGGCACATCCAAGCAGTCACAGACGTTTCCTCACTCAGAAGTCCATATGTGCATGTATACAAGTGCGTAGTAAAATACAGAAAGACTTCCGCAATTACATATAATATATGTGGTTATGAATATAGATTTACATGTGGCCAGGTAAGAAACGCACACATCTACCCGTAGTTCCGGTTATTTTAGTCGGAGTAACCAGACAGCCACATGTATGTGCATATAGAAAACGTACGAAATTACCACCATGCAAACCGGCTCACTTACATCACTTTTTACTGTGTGAACTTATACACCTCTTTACCCGAAAATTTATAAACACGTGCAGTTGATATGTACGCATACTCCAGTATTAATTAATATTTAGTGCTAGGTTCATGAGTTTCTACGCCCAAGGTTTCCCCAACCTTAGGCTACCGTGAATCGGAAGTCACAGGGAGAAAACGGTGAATCTGCGAACAACAGAATTCAACGTAACAATTAAGGTGTGCTAGGGAGTTGGACGTGAGAGCACCTTGAGCACAACCGCACAGCAGCCACCAGAGTGGAAGAGTGCGTCGACGGAAAATTCCAGTCGACCTTCAGAATGCAAACAAGCGTTAGACTGGTTGAGTGACGTTCCTAACGGTAATAGCTCAACATTGTTAACCTAGTGAATATAACCTATAGGAGTAGAGATGGTGCGGATTCATTACACAGCTACGATCAAAACTGCTACACCTATGCCGGCCCACTAACCTTGGTGCTAGTGGTTTGTAGTGAATTTACATTCACAAGGTAATGTGAACCGGCGCGGTGGTACTGGCAAGGCAACTCTCACGTCGCGCGGAGTTTAGAATTCTGGGGACGTCGAAGGTGATCTCACTGCAAATCTGACAACGGATTTACCCACAAATCGATCGGGAAATTTGGCCGTTCAAGTTATTTTTCTCCTCGATATGAAACGAAAACTTGTCCCATCGACAACAACCGCAGCCACACCGAATTTCAAAAATAACATCAAATCAGGTCCTTTTCAATTATTCGACAGCTAAAACAAGCAGGTAGATTTCGTCTGTTTGAATTTCCGTATCGGATATCAAGAAAAGAAAGCAGAATATGCGGCGAAAGAATCTTTTTACCCACAAATGATGGAATCACGGACTACGACCAGTATTCATGTTTTATGTCCCAAAAGTAAGCATGCCACTGGTATTCCCTCAGTTATATTTGACACCAATGGCCATTTGCTTCTACCGAAAGTGTGAACACATCGCAGTAGAGTCTGTGTGAAGATCACGGTGAATTTACTGATAACGCTGACGGAGTGCGTACCGAAGACTCCGCCAACACTGTAAAACGTGCCCGTGAGACTGCGGAAAATACTCACAGTACGGTCATGTGGTCTGATTGACCTGCGGTTATATACTGAACGAGAAGTCTCATATTGTAGCGAGAAGGCGTCCAATAAAGCACAATCTTTATTGTCCAAATCGCCAGTTACATGCAACACACGCTCTCTCGTTTATGAGTCATAATTCCAACCCGCAACACTCCCCCAGTTTCCCTTCACACGTCGTGTGCACTTCTAACCGGTTTGCGTGTGTGATCGGCGGCTTCTACCGGGGGTTTTTCTGCCTGCCATTCCTCGTCTCTTTGTCCGATTTCCTTGCGCGATGGCTCGTCCGGCTGCTCATGCTGTCCGCCATCCACCCAGTGTTGGCCTTGACCGTATTCCAACATCGTGTCGAGATGTTTCTCTAGATGTTGGAAAAACCACGCCTCCGATCTGGCCGTCTGTCGTATTTCGCCTGCCCTGCATCGCCCGTTGGTCCGATCCAGTCGAGCGATGACTCATCCGGTCGCGCACGTTTTTCTTGATCCGATCGCGGAAGGCTTTTGAACGTACCTCCCCCCCGCGTTGAAGTATTCGGCCGAGCGCTCGAAAACTCGCACCTCCGGCCTGACAATCCACCACAATATGAGGTTTCTAGCAGCATAATCAAACCGTTAATCGTGGAACTATTTCAGCGTGGCGTACGCTTGAGTTCTGCCAGTGACCTAGCAGATAAACTATATCGAACAGCACTCCCTGATTAACCACTCAAACTTCTCCATCCAATTGCCCTACTTCAAGAATGCAGTAAACGGTACTCTATGCATAAACACTTCAAACTGCTGCATCCACTTGTCCCGCCTTATGAGCAGAGCATAAAGTGCCCTATGCTGAGACACACAGCTGAACCAGTGAAGTCAATGAGGACGAACATGCACAAAATTCCATAAAATTATGTATTTTCAGGTTGTGTGCAAGGAGATACATAATACCTCCGAATTTTTTCGACGTAGAACATAGCCGGTCGTTCGCATGAGTTGCTGGCGTCCATTCCGATGACCGTAACCATTCATCACATAAAGTCGTCATCATCTCGTTCATCACATCTGATATCTGTGTACCTTCGTGGAGCAACTCACTTCGCTCAATGATCACGAGCATACGTAGATAATACCGACATCCTTCGTGTACCTCTGCAGGTACTCTTGAGAATGCAAGAGAGCGTGAAATTCACAATTCTCATTAGTCGCCCTGAAAGGTGTAGCACAATCCAAATCCCAAAGATAAAACACTACCATCAGTTACTGATATGACGAATAATATATGACGAATAGTATATTATATTATATTATATTATTGTCATTATTTTTATCGTGCATACATGTCTACATTATTTCTGAATTCACGTATTAACAGGCACCCAATACCAGACGAAAATCAGCCACAGCGAACTTCGAAAATAATACATGCATAGGTCGTTTACAATTATCAGCCAGATAGACCAAACAGATATGAGCCAAGACCTCAGATTTCGGTGCTTTTGGTTTCCGCACCAGCTATCAAAGTAGGACAGCGGAGTATGTGGTGAAATAACCAGCATGCCTGATCAACCAATAATGTGGTAGTATAAACAAACCAGTGATATGGCACTGAATAAACAAAAAGAGAGTTCGACTGGTAACTCATAGTGTCGGTACAGGGTGGGGCACGTGCAATGATGCAGGAAATGTTTGGCCAGTATCTGCTGTAATCATTACATTGGGATAACTCTACAGGCCCTATGATACGACAGCTTGACCAATGGGGTATAGGTCAAGGGCAGTCAAGATTGGAGTTTTGCACACTGCTGGTCGTACACGGGTGGCCGCGCGGTAATGTCGATGCGCGTGATGCGGACATTTGGAGGTTCCAGCCTCCAGACGGATGTTTTGTCATCACACTCTCAAGTTAAATTGTAGTTATCCGAACGCAACTTCCGTTGATTCTGGTCAGAATCAACAGACCGCCTAAATGTACTCGGGCGTTAATGTATTCGGGCCACGGTTAGCATTAACCGCTTGATACCGACGTGCTTAGCCTGAGGTGAGAAAACCATCAGTGTCCCTTCGCGTCCCGAAGCCAGGCCAACAAGTGCCTCTGAACAGCCTCGTTCCAGTGCATCCCCATTGACATGGGCCAGAGGTTCGCCGACGACGCCAGCATCATCCGTAACGTGTTCGGATCGTACGGTGCACTGGTCCAGTCTGACGCTCATAAATACTTGTTCCGTTCCAGCTCCAAAAGCCCAAAAAGGAGCAAACGATTTTACGAAACAAACAAATTTCGCAAACCTTTATGAGGGTGTCAAACTAAGTGTTTTGATTCACGTCCTCGTTATCTGTGTTTACTAGGTTAGTTTGACATTTATACATGTGCCCAAACTCCTGCTTATAGTTTAGTTTATGCGACATTAATACTTCACCTGTGGCGTCCGAAAATTTCGGCGTGAACCGCAGGCCGGTGCAACATTATGAGGACCAGGCCGAGGGTGGCTGGCCACAGTCTGTCTTATCGTAAATCGAAGGGCAGCTTTCGCAGTAAACTTCTAGAGGGGGGTTGTAGCGACCCGGAGATAACCCCGGTTTACTTGCCGCAAGATGTGTGAAATTTGCCTAAGAATCCAAGCTAGGATTGTACACTGGTTCGAAAGAATCTTTGTTAACCGTATGCTTGATGCTCGTGATCGCATTTGTTGCTTGAATGTTTGTCCTCCAACGCACGCCAATGGCGCCAAACACCCTCGACTTGCACGTGCGCCTGACGGTCGGATGCTAAATCTCTCTAGCTGTATTCGCTTATCAGCCACGCTTAGCTTTCGGTGTGACCTATCATCAATTACAGACGAAATAAGTTCGGTGTCAGTCACAAATTTTTATGATTATACCGAGTCTTGTACTGGTTAGTCTACCTGGAAGAGTTGAGTTGGTGCATGTGTGCATCAAAACCTACTCCTACCCAAACTCACATCCTAATATTCTGGCAGAACCTCTTCACAAGCTGCTCAAGCAAAAACTCTAGACCGGCATTCTCCCTGGTGCATGGAAATAGGCGACGGTCACACCCATATTTAAAGTTGACAACCGGCACTCTCCGGTTAGCTATCGGTCAATCAGCCCTACCAGCACTCCGTGCAAGATAATGGAGCAAGATAATGGCGCGCCATCCTCAACCACTTCTCATCAAATAATCTTTTGTCCCCCACCCAGCATTGGTTTTCTTCTTAATCGGTCGTACATAAAAAAACGTGCCCAGTTTCATGGGCTGTTTGACGGAGGCGGAGATAATGGCTTCATCTCAGATGCTATTATCCTTGCTCTCACCAAGGCTTTTGACCGTGCTTCATACGGACTCCTGAAACACAAAATGAAAGCCTATAATAATCAAGAAGGGGTTTCTCGCTGGATTACCTCTTTTCCTGATAACAGATTTTTTAGAAATGAGAGCGGATCAGGCCTTTTGTCTGTTTTTCATTTCTGCGGGAGTTACCGAGAGTCAGCGCTAGGTCCTCTGTTAATCCTCATTCACATCACCGACCTTGCGAACAGTATTTTCAGGAACGCCCTCTTATACACAGATGACTTAAAAATCTGGAATGTCACCGATCCTGGTGCACTACAGATTAATCTTGACGTGATCGAGCGCTAGCCGGACGATTGCAGTCCCCCACTAAATGACAACAAATGTGCTCACATGTCATTCCGTGGAGATTCTGACAATGCCTTCATGATTCATAGTGCGTTTAATACAGTATATATCATGAATCAGAAGAAAGACTCGGGCCTCTCTTTTTCGTCTAACTTGTCCTTCGAGTATCACCATGAGATGGCGGCAAAAAAGGGATTCGCCGCTCTCATGATGAATAAGCGTATTTTCTCCGCCTGGACGAGAAAGCACTTCAAACGCTTTACGGAGTTTGTATTAGACCACTCCTCGAGTATGAAAACGGGGTCGTGTATACCAGCATGAAGTAAGACATATTAGCTTTTGAGCGTGTCCAACACGCGGCTACCAAATCGGTCGCGGGCCTAAAAAATATCACTCACGGGTCTTAACTTCAAATTCTTGATCTGCATCCATTTGAATTTCGGAGATTCCGCAGTGATTTAATACTCACACATTTCTTCAGAGTAGGTCACCTTGTACCGAGTGACGACGGCCGGCGAGGACGTAATAAGGAGCGTTTCAAGCTTCGCCCTCGAAACATTCTTAGGCAACAGTCATTTTCTTACAAGGTTGCTAACCATGAGAAAAGTCTTCCCCTTGATGTCGTCGGCAGCGCTTCAAGGGACCGTTTGGAGGCTTTGCTTGATTCTCACTTATCGGAAATTTCATCACACGATTAATCTTACGCTGTTCTTGGTATTCATTGTGATCCCAAGAGCCGTGCTACACCTTATTTTCAATTATCGCCCATCAGATCAACAAACGTCCGCTGACACGGTCATGATGTCAGCTTGGGGTTCCGGCGTTGTATACTGCCGAGTAATACTCCTTGAATAACTCGGCCACAACTAGGGAGTCATCGGGCAGTCATAGAAAGAGAGCTGTAGGTTCATTCTTTCCTAGTCGTTGCTTAAATATGAACTTTTCGTTCCAGTGGGCTCTGAGGATCTTCCCTTGTACGGGTTTGGTGTGTTCGCGTGTTTTCCGCGTATACCTGCTTTGGATAGTGTGGAAAGCGCTCAGGTCCCCTGAGCTTCCTGTAAGCTTGTGATTTACGAGTGAATGTGAACAATTATCGAAGAAACGACGTATCCTGCGTGGAGGCGGTGGCCGACAGCAGAAAGTACACAGTTCGCCTTGTATAAATAAGTCATCAACTTTCCGGATTGTGCTTTGAAACATGTCGTAGATCTCGTCAACAAAATCAATGTCAATAAGTGAACCCAGGCAGGTTCTAAAGTAGAGAAAATCCACCTGATTAAAGATTCGAAATGTGGACCTCTTTGCTGGTAGTTTAAACCAGGAACAGATGAGGAGAAAGGATAAGAGAGAGTAGTCATTGTGTCCAAGTGGCAGCTGGATGATCAACCAGTCTACCAAGGGCCCCCGTTAGTGATGACTAAGTCTAGCAGAGAGGGAATCTGACCAAAAAGTTGCCGCGTCAGGGCGCTGACGTTTTGTGCCCACGCCTTCCGTCCTATCAGCGATCATAAGGAAAACGAGGATCCGCTTCCACATGCCTGGCGAGAAACTGATACCCAGTTTACCTTGGGTGCATTGGAGTCACCCATAATATGCAGATGAGTAAAACGTTATAGGCCTAGGAAGTTGTCCAGGCTTATCAGAAGGGTGACGTCGTCGAAAACGTCGGATGAGGGACAACGTTCAATGAACCCCATTAGGAGCGAGTCTTGGCATTGCAGTGCTAGTCGACGCCACAGAGCATCACATTTACAAGAGGACTGTAGCCACCGTCTACCGTGGGTGTCAGGGGACACTGCTGAAGGAAAATCGCCGAACCACCCATTCTCCCACGGGCGGAGTCGGCCCGGTAAACCGAATACACCGGGACACTCAGTTCATTGTCACTGATATCACCTGTAAGCCAGGTGTCCGCGAAAGCAAACATGTGGGGTTGGGTGTCATGAGATAACTGTCTGGTTTCCAGTAACTTATTTAACAGACTCAGACAGTTCGTATACGTGCATTTGAAAGCTACTTCCTCGTTGAATTTCGCGAGGGAGAGCCTGGGAAAGAAGGCCTAGAATTGAGGACGGTAGTGGGGTAGGACTCGGTCTTTTCTTCCGAGTTGTTCTGACGGCCCTCCTTTGGGGCTGTGAACGCGACATCACCACCTGTGCTGACGTCAGAGATCCTGCGAAGCGTTTGTCCGCAACTTGCGACCTCTTCGCTCCCGTCAAACACTAGGTTATTGGGGAGTGTTTGGATTTCTCATCTTTGGAGAATTTGACTTCTGCTGGCTACGGGGTTCGACAGACTGCGTTTGCGCAGTTTTATGAGGCTGCTGATAAAAACACCTCTTGGGGTGGGCCAGATTGATGCTTTTTATGTCGCAAGAGGCGGCCTCAGCGGGCTACCTGCGTTCCAAATTCTTTTTAGGTAGAGTTTTCTGCAGGGTCTTTTGGTGGGATTTATGGCGGGTAACTCTGAAGACGGTTTTTGGGGGCTTTCAGTGTCCTCAGTGCTCCTACCTGTGCTTGGGGCGTTAATCGTTAGAACGACCATGCAGACTGTCTCCGCTGTCTACAACAGGCACAGGGGTCAAAGTGGACACTTCGAGAGCACAAACTATGACTTTAGTCTCCCGTTGTAGCTTCTGTTCTGTCAGGATTCGTGACTTAATCTTAGTCCGTTGTTCGTGTCCTGCTCTCTCTTGCCGAGAGCGATCGAAAGATATGCTTTTCATATAAGCGTTGGTGGACTGCAAAGCCACTGTTTCTCCCATCACGGCCTCGGGGTTGGGCGTGGCCAGCAACGTTACCAGAAGGTCAAGTGATATTTTGGTTGGCATGCAACCTACTAGGGATTACCATGTTTATGACGTCCGGGGAGAATGAAGTCGCTAGGACTGATTTAGCTAGCTCGTTTTGAGAAAAGGCTGCGGGAAAGTGGCCCCCATAAGACAACTCTCCATTCCCTGACAACTTTCTGTTTCATTTTTACCACCACCTCCTCTATATATGCAGTTGACGGGACAACTGCCTTCTTGGTGATTGCAACATCAGGGAAAGTAAGCGTAATGTACTGATTCACAGACTGTAGTTACAGCTTCATTTCGGACAGAGTCCGTTGGAACTCCTCTATCTTGGATACCATGCAACCCGATTAAATCGGTAGGCAACGATTTGCAATGCTATTCGTTAACAAAGAACAGTAGTCTTATGCCAATTTTGACGCTGAGGGCACCAGTAGCACAGAAATGTGAATAGGCAGTGACATCGGGAAAATTTAAACCAAGTTTCGAGTTACCCGCCCAAGGCTCACATGTCGCTGTGCCCTCACTATAGAAGCGCAGAGAGCTGTTGCGTACTAGTTCAAGAAACTGAGATTTTAAGCTATCGGCCGACGCGTTTGGTTAACTAGGATGGACCAAACCTCCTCTAACGAATTTTGTTATGAATGAAATTAACAAATGCCTAGTTCAGATCAATTCAAAGAAGAATGAGGTCGGGAGCTACGGGTAAGTCCCAGGTTCAAGACAGCATTAAAACGAAAGTTGTACGTTCTTCCGACGAACGTTGAGTGACGCACGTATAACCAACGACGCCAAATATCAGAACCAAACCAAGACGCTGGAAACGTGGTGCTATTGACATAAATAATATAATCAATTTCAAGAACAAACCTCAATTCGTTTGCGTTCGTGGGATAAAACAATGTTTGGCCGCAATAGGCCGTCAAGGGTCCAAAAGGCACGTCAAGTACAAGCACAAATGACCGACAGACAATGACGAACCGACCAAGTGCGATCAGATCGGTCTGATCTGTGTCTGAATATCCGGGCATCGGGCAGACCGATGGGCTGGTGACAGTTTAGCGGCGGACCGTATTCACAGGGGTTAGGGAGGGTTAGACTGACAGACAACAATAGGTGTGGGGCGGGTGACTGGGATTCAATGACTGAGGGAGGTGGGCTGGAGGAATCAGCACTTCTGGACATGTGTTATGAGAATAAAGAAAACAAGCGTGTAGTTAGACGGGGTCACGAGGAAGGGCGCGACAGGGTCAGTCGAAGGGAATTTTGACCTCCAAAAATTACCTAATGAATACATGTTTCGGAAGGCTTATATTCAACACGAAAGGTTTGACATTTTCATGGCTTACAAAATGGCTCGTAATGAAGCAATCAAATTCGCAAGAAATGCTCGTCTATTTTACAAGGTCAACCTAGCGCGAGATATTGAACAGAACCCCAATAGGATATCCGCACCAAATGTAGTACGAATGAAGTTGAATAGTTTGGGCGTCGTGTTTAACATGTTATTGATAAACAGGAGTGTTGTAATCGAAATCGAGGATTTCGATTACAACACTCCTGAGGAAGGCCACCCGAGGTGGTTGAAACGTAGAGTATTACAACTTGCTCGAAACGTTGTGTTATTCCCAATCTGTTTATCGAGAACCCCAATAGGCTTTTTGGTTATGCTCAGTCCAGGTCCTGTCTATTGTAATGCGCGACGGAATGGAAGCACTGAGGACCAGCATCTCTCTGAAGGACGGTAGCACAGCGAGAATCTGGAATGGTAGCAAAAACCGAAACAGTATGAGCCAGAGTCCCAGTAAATCATGCACACAACTTACGCAAACGAAAACCAAAATGGCCTCAATCACACGACAGCGGCATGCGTTACACTATGCAAGAAAATTAAGACCGCGCTCTTATATTATAAATACTGAGTTTATTATAAGCGCATCAGACCAAGCGATGTCGCCAGGGTCTAATGAAACACAGAGACCCTTCTTTTTTACGCATTTTCCAAAGTCTGAAAGTGTCGCCGAATAAGAGAAATGAACCAAGTTTTGTTGTTTTTAATTGCAGACTCAATGGTCGGCAAGATATGCGTTTTTAGGTCTCCCATCTTTTTATACTTTCCTTACGTTGTTTTGTTACTGGAGCCTGGTGTACCCCTGAGACTCCAGATACACAACTAAATGTTATAAGTCACCGTGTGCTCTGTAAAAGTCGTGGTGCTTGGCATGGTAGAAGATAGTTAATTCACATGATGGCGCAATATTCTGCTATCTCACTTGGGCAGCCTTGTCTTGATAGAATTGACGATTCCATGTGGTTGTTATTATCAACTGGATGTTGTGAGTCAAACTTAGGATACGCCTACAGATCATCTAACGCCGCTCATGAGGACATGATGAACCTCAACAACGAGTCTAATTATGCACCAGTCGGTGCAGAGTTTAGTGCGCCAAATCACAATTGAAGCTGATTCACAGCTTTTGCAACTCACGCTGAGTTTCTCGCATGTATCAGAATAAATGGACAGCGCCCACGTGCTTTAATATCTAATGAACTAGGCCACACCTTGAATAACATTTTTAAGACGGGCAACTCCTTTCTTGCTGTGTCCGCCTTGGGAAAATTTCCAGTAAGTAAGTACAATGTATACAACTTCATGTCTCATCTGGAAGCTGTAAAACGTTGACCATCAAATATTACCGCCGAATTAAACTCGTTGGCTGGAATGGGCTCACTGCTATACTTAGTTCCCTGGAGTACAAAGCGTCTTTCTTATCTCAAACCCTAGTTCTGTCACCGGAGTATTCGGTGGACACTTTAGGCTTCGCATGAACATCCCAGCCCCGAAAATCTCAATGTGTGTGATAACTACAGATTTCCCACTCCGAAGCAGCAAGAATATCTCACAGGTGTTAAATCACTGCACTGAAAATTATGCGATTTCCTTCTTATTACCCAAATTTATGGAATGTTGGGTGTTACGGAGTATGGGACGACAGTGCTCTACCTGGGTGAGGGAAAACGCGTGCTTACCAGCAAAGAGAAAAGCTCGAAGTTGACGCCGTTTTTTAGGCGCAGGAACTATGGAAGAGAACTTATTATATCAGTAATAATTCTGCGGAATAAAACTGTCTTAGATGGTCCTGTTACAGTCTGCTATGCCTTTAATTCATAATTCGCTGCTTCCTTCAACAATGAAGAAAATATATTGCCCACATCTCTTATTGCAAATACAAGTACGTCCCTAAGCTATGTTGAGATTGACAAATTGAGCATACGCTCTCACTTGTCCACTATCAAATCTTATCTTCCTAATTCTGACGGTATTCACTCTGTCTCTCTCAAACACAGGGAGCAAAGCACTTTTTCGTTTCGACGAGGTGGAGGATGTTTAATCTACCTAAGAGAGCAATACTCTGCAACCACACTCGATGAACCATGTCTTGGTATGAAAGATGATTCCTTGTGGCTGTTAGTGTCGATTGGACCCTGTGAGTTACTCTTAGGATGTGTCTACAGACCACC